>JASANE010006495.1:0-22844 GCA_030248225.1 Trileptium ribeirensis | reverse complement strand
AGAAAAAATTATTTTTGAGAGAAAATTACCAAAATATTTCCGGTAACATTGTGATTAATCTACCGATTTAAAATAACGTACAACGCTACCATGTGACACTAAATACTGCTGTTATCCCTTCACCGAACGGTTACCTATAATAGGTTGATTCGAGCTTTCCGAAAAGGAATTGCATCAGTGAATTTTATACCATTTATGTTGGGTGAAAATTTTCAGTTAATATTTTGCTGTTACCAACTTCGTTCTGAAAGCTTTATCTTAAACTTTCCAGTGGATTTACACCTACATACGGTATATTCACTTGATTTATATCACGTTTATAGTTATTATATTATACCAGTAATTAGCTGAAAGTCTTATCAAGCTTCACATCATCTCCGAGATTCTGACTCAGAAAATATACACAAAAAAGTAATCAAATGATAAAATTTCAACTACCATACAGATAAAACTTTTGTACACTTTATGCGTAACTACGAAATCAAAGGTTTCTCTGCTCATATATCCGCTGTTCTATGCTAATGTCTGGATTGCTTTGTTTTTAGTAAAATTCATGTGTCTGTTTAAATGAGCTTATAATTCGTGCAATGCCACCTAAATTATTGGCCCAAGGAGCTCTGTGGCAATTTGCATGGACTGTAATTTTTGACGGAAACTTAGGATTATCATCTGTAAAACTTTTTTCAACGCTAAGGGTTTTGTTACATGTAAATACCGCACATCTTTTTTTGCACAGAATGTATTGAATATGCGATAAGCAAACATTAAATACAATAATGCCAAAATTTTATGAATATTGCCTGGTATGGGCGCGAAAAGGTAGCAACAATTCACAACGCACTCATTATTTTGGTTTAATTGTAGGTAATTATGGCAGGAACAGTAAGAATATTACTAAAAGGTTGACGGGTTGCAAGGATAGCGCATAAATTATTACGCATAATCTTCGTTGATGAAGCGCCTTCCCGGATACTATGCAGTATAAGTAATGCCTCAGCCACCATATCATTAAATTTTCGGTGGGATTGATTTCTGTGAAGTAAATTAGCACAAATTTTATACCCTTCGACTGCATCATTTTTATAAAAAAAACAGGACCATCTATTTAACTAAAATGTTATGCTTAAAAAGCTTCTCCTGTAAGCAGCGAACGAGCATCGCTTCTTAAAAATACATTGTTTAAAAATCCGTAGTCGAAACCGTCAGCTCTTATATGACTTTCCAGTCCTTGAGTGTAAACCTCCACACCCTGCGTCTAGTGTATGTACTCATCTTCTTCACTGTGGGATGACTGCTCGCTCGCTCAATCACGGTACCTAACGGTTGATAACTAATGCATTTTTCACAATAAGATGCGTGCACTCACTGCACACGGTTACGCGAGAACCGCGATGCTCGTTACACTGCAGTTGTTGCTACAGTGTAGCGATTTCTTTATCTGTCGCTACAAGCTGCGTGCAATAACTTACATTTTTGAACGACGCCTGTAGCAAGCATAGTTGTTGATGTTACATGGCTTGTAACAATTGTTTTTAACATTGCACGCAGTCTGAGCGACAACAAAGGTTTCTGCACGAGGGTCTAATGACGAACAATATTTTTTCAATGCAGCTGTAACATAAGCCATAGTAGCTGCACGACGGCGTAGTGCGAACTTAGAAATGCGCACGTCAGGTTTGTTGGTAAACAAATATTGCTGACTGCTGACACAATTAGCAGCTAAAACTTTGCACTGCAGTGTTACCAACGTCAGCTCCCATGCTGGAACCATGTACCGCACTATGCCAGAGTTCCTTTAACGCCTATGATTAAAGTAATTTCGTACTATTGCCAACTTCTAAAACATAAAGATATATCACTCCGTTCCAATTTCTAGTTGTTTGTACCACTCAGTGATTTATCTGCTTCTTATTAATAACTGTCGCAAAACGAAAGTTAACTGCCCAGGTCGTTATGTTCAGGTTACCACCTGAACAAATGGCTTATCCCCACGCAAGCTAAAATGTCGGTCTGCTTAATTTTTCAGGGGTTTTGATGCACAGATAGATATGAGCTGACATAAATGCTCGAGGCGCGACGTCCTGAGGTCCAGGGTTTCGAGAGGGGGAGAGTCAGTCGGTCAGTAGGGAAGTTGGTAGGTCGGTGGGTTGGGGTAAATTTCCCCAATGTTTGCCAATGTTCCACAATTTTTGCCAATTTGTCCTTGATTTTTGCCAGATATTCTAATCCGGACGCGTTCGTCACGGGATGATGGTTGCCGAGCGTTGAAGGGGATGGGGTCGGACTACCTGCCAGCGGGATTCGTGCCGAGGAAGCGGTAACCCCCTATGGACATGTCTCTTAGTTTACCAATACCGATGATCCAACAGCGACAGTATTTTCATGTTCAAAGGAATATATCTTGTTAGCCTGAACATCGTACAGAAATTTATATTTAATATTTTATTTTATAATATATATATTATTATATTTAATATTTAGACTATAATTGTATTTCCAGGTATGGTATACGTTTATAAAATTTGTAGCTTTATTTTATTTTACTCCATACGTAGCAATTATACAACTATTCATGCGGCAGGGATAAACAGAGAGGCTTTGGACAGTCTGAGCTTTGTGACTATTTTTTAATTAAATACTCCGATTCGTACTCCCGTACAAAGTCGCAAAAGACAATAATAGAGACAATTAGTCACATATTACGTGCGCAAAATGTTGTCACTTAACTGCTTAACTGGATACGCAAACACAACATACAAATACGACCACGTACAATGTGGATGATGCAATTTTTCAATGTGTTTATCGCATAATTTCTTACGTTAAGAATAAATTAATGGGAAATTGGCATGTGTTTGCTCATACACTTCCTTGTATAACACAGAAAAAACGACGACGGTTGTGAAAACTGTAAAGATGAATAGCAGCTATATTTTATACGTTCGTGATATTTCAAAGAATTTTAGCGTTTTAAATCTAATCAGAAAGAGGCCTTATGTCAATATCACGCAATACTTTAAATGGAGAATGTAAATTATCGGTTTTGATAGTGTCAGTTAGCGTCGCACAAGCGATAGTGCTAGGAAGGACAGTGTCCGAAAGGATATTGGCCGTGCGACAGGCCAGGGGAGACAGTAGTTTAACCTTGCCCAGAACGCAACAAGTAGGGACAGAATCCTAACTGATGTGCCGTACACATGACCCGAAAGGACGGAGTGCTTTCTTGCCACAACAATGAACGTTAATAAAAATGTTAAGAATCTCTGCACAATCGAATAGCACCTGCAAGCATTCACAAAGTAATGTTCGGTATAGAAGGGCAAATTGCATTAATGCCACATCGCAAACGCCCAGCACAACTTTTATAAGCTTCGACTACATCGTTTTTTATAAAGAAACAAACAGCAATTTAACTAAAATGTTATGATCAAAAAGCTTCTGTTGTATGTAGGCGAACGAGCATCGCTTCTCAAAAATACATTCTTAAAAAAGCCGTAGTTAAAACGACCGTCAGGTCTTTGCGTATATATAAATTCAATATAAATAAAATATATGTGAATATGACTTTATATATATACTGAAATTGAAATACTGATTTATATGCTGGCGCACGATTATGTTCGGTTCCGCTTTTTTGTTACCTTTACCTCGCATAACTTGCTGATGTAATAATTTTACACTGTTACGACAAAGTCATTGGAGTTTCCTCCAGGCTTGCGGACAGCGAAATATTTCAAAGTTCTTTTTTCTTTAGTCATACTTCATTCCAGGTAGTGGATCAGGGTTCCCAGTAATACAACTAAGTTGCACCAGCTACGCGTCCGACAAACTTGCACATATCACTCTGCACTTTTTCTTTCTCGACAGGTGCGCCGCCCAATTATTTATAAGAAATTCCCTAGTTTTTCCAAAAACATATATAACTAGAAACCAGTAATATGAAATTACTCATTCTTTTAAAATGTGATCTGCCCTGGTAAAATCCGCCCAGTTTGGATATATATTATTAGCCGAGCTAACAGGTTAATGCAAACTTTAATAAGCTTCAGAAATATTGAGCCACTTTGTACCAGTTAAAATGATTCAGACCCGCAAGATCGTAAATCTTCAATAATTCTGACGTTTGGGTGATACCGCCGATACCTAAGACCGGCAAGGTCATAAACAAAATTTGAAATCCGAGAAGCCTGGAATAAAGTATTTGTAGCTGGTCTAACAAGGCTTTTAATTTAAGGATTTAGAAATCCTGTAGCATAAGAAATGATAATCCAAGCTACTATGTGGGCTAGATCGAACCAACAGCAATTGAAACGCAGCGAAAGCAAACACCTTATGGGTAAGAAAAGCGAAAATCGCTGCCAAAGTATATACTGAAAATGTATATACCGAAAGTGTATCTGCGGGACACATACAACAAAAGTGCAGGGTCTACGATGCTCGATATTTATGTGGAAAGGATAAGGCATGTTTATATTGAAAATAGAAATACGTTTGCTCGATCCCATACATTTGCGCTTGTATGTCATCGATGAGAAACAATTCACTAAGTCGGGTCAGAGTATAAATTTAATTTTCCAATATTTGACAGATTCCACTTCCCACAATGGTACTAGTTTTCGCCACTGATTTCCAATAGCGATTACCAAAACTAATACCACATCCGATAAACCACCACACAACATATATAATAATGAAAATCAAAATTCTATGGTCCCTAATACAAAATTTCTATAATTTGCAGCTTTTCCTTCGTTCAGGCGGTCAAGTCACGATGGCCAGTAATTACCCTGTTCTAAAAATTCAGCCTGTTAGGTTCTCTATATTGGAAATAATGTGCCGATTTCGTCAAATACACGAAATTGTGCTAAAATTTCGATATTCGTACAATTGCCTTTATCAATCGCAGGTCGCTTAAATATCGTATTACTGTCTGGATTGCCATGCTTTTATGCCAAATTTCGTAAATTTTTGTGCACATTCTATGGTCTTAGCATTCCGTGAAATTTACTCCTAGTACAACAGATGCTTCTGCCAGCTAAAGTTAAGTTAAGCATGTCACCATAAAACCCTATAGTGAACAAATGGCAAATTTCATTACTATTGTTGCTAGTTCGGTAATTTTACTCACCAGCTAGGAATCCAATTATATATAACAAGTTATACTGGCAACCCCTGCGGACTAGACAAATATTGCGTTCAAATTTGAGCCAAATCGGTTGCGGCGTTGTCAAGCTGCTGGAAAAATATCTGACCCTAGTTGACAATAAGCTCGATAACCGGCCATAAAAAACCTATATAGTAAAAAACTGTAGGAATTGTCTCTTACAGCTTGCCATAAGAGAATTTTGTCTCTTACAAATCGCCGAAACAGACACGAATCTCTAACAGCGAGCTAAAAACAAAACATAAATCTCTTTCACTTAGTCGTAACATATTTTTATCTCTTTCGGCTAGCTGACTAAAAACTATTGTCTCTTATAACCACCTATAAGAAACAAATGTCTCTTACAGCTGTCCGTAGGGTTTTGAATTCTTTTACGGTTGCTTTTCATAGGCTTTTGTCTTTAACTGCAATGCATTACAAACTAAAATCTGTTACAGCTGCTCTTAAGATATTGAAATCTCGTATGGCCAGTCGTTAAAAACTTTTATCTTTTGTGGCAAACTCTAAAAGACACAAATCTCTTACTGACAGCTGTAAGAAACTAAAATATATTACAGTTGACCATAAGAGACAAAAGTGCCTTATAGCTATCTATATGAAACTAAAATATTATACAACCAGCCTTAAGAGATTTTTGTCTCAAACGCACGGTTGTAAGAGAAAACTGCTCTGTTTTTGCACGCGTTTTTTCTGTTAAAGCTGCATTACAGGTGATCAAACTAAATTTAACAATTAAAACCATGGCGTATAGAATTTGTAATGCACAACTTGTGTATCAACGGTTATGACCATTGCCACAAACATTAATAGTGATTATGACATGTGCAAAATATTCTTCTATAACTTATCGCCATCTTTACAGCTTCAACTAGGCTTGTTGAACTATACATTTTGGTTATATGATTACTGGCGTATATTGTATAACGCGGTAGTGCCGTTTGTATGATTCTACGAGGAATTTACTTTTATACATTGCCAGTTCGTTGCTATACAGCCCACAGGCTGAGTGACGGAACAATAAAACCTTGTTTATTTTTGTCGGCACAATCGTAATGCTATAGAAATACTTATGTTTTTATCTTACCCATTGGCTATACCGTAAACGGTATCAGCATTGTTCTCAGCAGCGGTTCGTTACCTACGGTTCATTCTTGTGTAAATGACATGCGCATTTCCTTTATATTGATTTTATTTTTGCAAAACACATATCTGCTGCAACTGGTGCCATTAGTGCCTATGGGTCGTGAGATTTAACTCACCGGTGCAATTGCTAGGTCCGGCTGTGCCTCACAATAGAACAACTTTAAACTTTTGCATCTCTGACGATTCTTTTCATTTTGTGCAAGCAGGACGCATTTATTACTACAAATAATTTGAAATTTTAATATTAAATTTATGGCCTTGTTTATACTTATCTTTCGGCTCCGATCAGGCGAGATTTGCTCGTTAAAAAACTCGTTAAATATGTTAAAACAAAAACCAGGTTGTTAACCTCAATTTGTCGGGATTTGGAGGCGCTGCAACGTCGCTTATCTCTGATCGTAAATTTTAAGTAATGATTGCTTTTGCCGGTGGTATAATGTTGTAAAACGGTAAACTTTTTTCGGTTCGCTTTTGTAACACTTTTCTTAAAGGGTAGTATAAAAATCCTGTCGCATTGGTTGAAAACTTGAAACATTTGTCGGATGAAGAAATACTGTAAAGTTTTTAGAGCTGCTGATTGGCTCTGAACGCATCTGTAGCTCTGCAGTGTAACTAACGAGTATAAAAGACATGATACGGAAAGAGGAATGGGGGCCAGTTCGTTTTGGCATTCATTGAGTTTTGTTGGGTTGGCCGACGGATAAAGTCTTTCATTTAACATTGGGGCATTTTCGCTTTCTTTTATTTCCATGCGTTTTCTTTCGATCGGTGGTAATGTTCGCGGCGTGCTAGCTGATCTCTGTTTCGTACTAAGCTGGACATCGGTCACTTCTGCTGGGCAATGTAAGTCTCTTGCTTCGCAGCTTTTATTTACCCGTCTCTGGCTTGGGATGTTTGCTTTCTCTCGGGCATGGCCACACCTATGGCTAAATCACTTAAAACACAAATATTGCTTATTGCACAATGTATCTAGTCTAGGCTGACTATATGGGACAGATTATAGTGTCCTGGCGGACTGATTTACGCGGTTAATGTTTTGATTTGCTCTATAACGAAAGTAATTAAAATTTTAATAGTTGTCGAGGCTCGAAATTCAAATTTTGGCAGCATTGCATCGCGGAAAGATTTAAATTTTGGACAAGTACACTTCTTGGCAGACACCAAAATAAGAAATTCAAATTTTGGCGCGTGTTTTAACTACAGTCAGAGGAGACTCTATCGCACAAAATTTATAGTCAGCGAAGACTGTTCATGCAAAACCTCGCTGTCACATAAATCTCCTAGAGTTGCCCGGGGTGTCCAGAAAAGCTACATGCGGAAACGGTGTGCGCATCACGAGACTGTTGGACCACTTAGAGTTATTTTGCACACAACTTAACTTGAACGCCTCATAAACAAAATTTTTTGAATGGAAATGTAGTTTGAACGATGTTTTTCAGGGTGAAATGAGCCCGATTTTTTTGTAGCTTCCATAACCATTTTACTGAAAGAATTCGATCAAAATTTGTGCGGTTTATATGACCATCGTTGGTTGCCCTGATAAAGCGAGATTACTTCAGAATCTCGTAATGCGGCGTTCACGTTATAATGTCCCACACCTTTGGAACCTATGTACACAACACAGTGTCAGGCAGAGCGTCGACAGCAGAATGTGTTAGCCACACCATGTTTTTTTATAACTTTTTTCAAAGTTTAGCTAGCTTGGAATATATTGTCAAGCACATCGTGTCTTCTTGCAATTTTATTGACAGTGTGCGGCATTATTTCATGGACATTCATATGGCCTAGATACAAATCTAGAATTAAAAAGTGCACAGCACAGTTGACTAATAAACCGCATCAGCTACAGACTGTGTCCGTTGCAGTTAATTCTCGCCAAATTGGTAACTAAGGGTGTGTACGACACTGTAAAGAAAGCATGTAGTAGCTAGGGGTGTGTCGTACACACTCGGTAACAGATTTACAGCATGGGTGCCGCCATGACTGTCTATACAGTAGGTTCTCGACTACAGGGGAACAAAATTTCCAAACAGCAGGGACATTATAACGTGAACGCCGCATAAATATTTTGTTAACAAGTTTAAACCATATTGTAGTAGCTATTAATCATCACCCTTAGAAAGTAAAGCAGCCTAGCATACTCCATTTTCCAGGATTTCGTTCTTTTCGACTGTTATAATTTTGGTTTACTGAAAGGCAAAATGAATAAATCATAACTCATAAAGCCACTTGGGTCTTGGGAATAGTTCCAAATGCAGTGTTGTTATTGTATGCCCTAGTTACACCATTTATTATCCGCCAAACCGTTTATAATTTATTACGAATACAAGATATAAGATATTCTAGAACTCGTTCGTCATGACCACTGAACTCATCTAGATTATTTGGCAATCGTACTGTCGTGCCAAAGCATACATGTTCGCAAATGGGGGTAGGGGTTACTTGCTAAGAATCCAGCATCCTCTCTCCCGTGGTGCACGGCTGCACCCCCTTATAAAGGCGTTGGCTACCCCTCTGACAGGTGGTTCACTCTCCGCCCCTGACGGCGCCGCAGCAGCACAGAACACATAGGTGTCGAAGACGGCGTGCCGCCCCACCCCCGCCTCCCACGCCAACAGGCTTACCCTCTCCACCCTGGCCTCCGGACCTCGGTCGGACCTTATGATATAAAGCTTAAATTTTTAATATAAACCAAAATTTGTATACTGTATAATGTACTTTTTATATATATAGTTAGTTTCATGTGTTTACTAACTTCATGCCAGTCTCATTTTCGTAGACAGATACAAGAGCCAGATAAAAATGAATACAATGGTTTCAGCGCAGCATCAAGTTATAGTACTTATGGCCAAGGTAATACTGAGGGCAATGCGTTATATTGTTGGAAAAAGAACAACTTAGGGTTCGGGGGGCGTAGCCCCCGTCTTAGGATTAGGCTTAGTGTATGTCTCACATAAAGGCCTAAGCTTAAGCAAGATTAAGGCTTAGGCTTAGGATATCGAGAATGGCATGGCATGCAGTACACTTTGGCCCCCTCAGGGTTACCTTGATCGTACTTATTTGGAACTGACTTGCGAAAGACATCCCGAATGTGAGCAGAAGTATAATTTAAATAATGGACCTCATTTCTATTTATAGCTTAAAACCTGAATGTATTATTTTAATAATACCTGAAGGCAAAGGTATATATATCAATTCTGAGCTTGTGATTGTGGCATTGCGAAAAGTTTTAAGTCTATTAATACAACGATCCATTTACTAAAACAACTTTTTCAAACAAGTATAAAATTAGAAAAAACATCAACAAAAGATTCCCAACTTTTTAAACTGCAAATATTTTTCCCGATTGGAAATACGAAAAAATCTACGAGTGATATTTACCGAACGGGCGTCTTATCACATGACCGGAACCGCATCCTGAGGGAGCGCACCCCCAATTCAACATCTCGAGGCAAAAAGTATTTAGGGCATAGTGGCCAAAAATTATTAAGGTCGCAGTTTGGCAATTTTTTCCAGTTTTTTCCCAATTTCGCCACATTTTTTTCATTTTTCATCGATTTTTGCCAATATTCCCCCGATGAATTCTAATTTTCCCCAATTTATACCAATTTTGTCTCATTTTTGTTTATTTTTCCGCGATCTTTGCCTTTATACCAAAATTTTTTGCGTGCCACCGGCGTGCGAAGGGCTGAGATGTGACTTAAATGTGGCATCAATGTGGCATTATTACTCTAGGATTTGATCAACTTGTGTTGAAGCAACTCATGTTAGTGTTGGGCATCGGACGGATTTTTCTCCGGTAAAACCGCATGCCGGTTATAGTATACCTGTCAGCCGGCAAACGGGGGGGATGGTTTAAAGACCGGTCAACGAGTTCAACTGGTATTCTACACTTCTGCCGACTGACCTCTCCAATATCAATTTTGCAAAATTTTTCCGTAATATTTTCTTATAAAAATTTTCGGTATATTCACAGTGGGCCGTATTACGTCAAGGAGACTATGTAATGCTTGTTTTAGTACTTAATACACATCATTTGCGTAATCACGGGTTTAATATTGATTACAGTAAAAGAAGCTTTGAAATTGTACACGTATTAAGTTAGTTTTAGCCATGGCAAACTTTAAATAAAATGTATAATTTATTTATATAACGCGTAACAAAATCAAAGTGTACGTAATACGACTGTCACGACACAGAATGATATCCTGTTTGAAAAAACGGCCGTAGCAGCCGGTCGCTGCATCGGCCTGCATGCCCTGCTAGAATGCCGGCCTACATGGCCTGTTGGTAGCCGGCGGCTGCGGTTAAATTGGACCGAAAGGCCTCCGGCCAGCCTGTAGCTAACCTTCCGGAAGTGTTTCTGGCATGTGTCAAACACTACTGTATGTAGCGAGTAGCGAGTTATTACGAATACACGACGTTACATTTGATTTTATTACTCTCATTTGTAGTATCTATTATCATTTTGGTACAGCTTAAATAAATTGCTTTACATCTTCCCGCTACAAAAAATAACAGTTTTGTGCAGGGTGGTCGGGACAGATAGCTCTTTGAGTTTGCCTAGGCTTACTCCAGCACTTTGGCCTACACGGCTTCGCTAACATTAGAACTTATTTATGCAATTCATGGCTACTAGTGAAGCTCGCTTGCGAGCCAGATTTCGAGTGGTGAGAACAATCCCCCGAAGCAGAAGTGTGAAAAATATTTGCCACACAATATTCACATAGAACTGATTGTGATTTAACGAAGCTATATTTTTAGCTGAGACTATTATAGAACCATATCAGAAAATTATACACTGCTAGTGCCTAATTGTGGTAATAATTATTATGACATATATTTGTGCCGTAATAGAATACACGATATACAGTTTGTCTAGCATAGCTTGATGAAACTGCATCTGTCTTCTGATACTTCAATGCAGACTAAAAATGTTTTAATAAGACATTCACTATTCTGATTAACGCGTTAGGTTTAGTATACTGAGAACAATACAGCATGCACTTCACCTACTACCCAAAAACGTTATTGGCGAAAAATTTAATTGCCTGTGCGTCTATTGTTTTGAAATCAACCTGATATTAAAATACAAAATTTAATATTGATACAAGTTGATTCTAAAGGTATTCTTGAGGTAATTAAACTCAAAACATGGACTCAAAACATCGGGTTATAAATTTCGTACGGTGATTGAATTAAGAAATTGTCGTACAAAATAAGGACAAATGAGCAAAATCAAGCTACACCCAAAGCAGTTAATTTAGCTATTTCCTGTCAACTAGTTTCCAATGGAGCCAGCGTAGTTTTGTGAAGTGTTGTGTTAAATGGATTAGTCGCACGCAGTTATATATGCACACGCATTATTCGCTAGTGGTGTGAGCTTCCTGAAGAAACGAAGCAACAGCTACAAGATAGCGGACTGGTTTGTGTACCCAATTTTCACTCATACATCCGGGTTCGGTCCGTGGCAGCGGCTTGAGTTTGTCCACATTGCGTGATACACAAAATAGTTCAGACATGACAAGGTTTGACCGGTATTTTCGCTATTATACACATCTGGGAATATTGTGCAATTTCATACTACAGTCTAGTGCACACCATTCAGTCATTTGACTCCCTAATGTTCAAGATTGAATATTCCCTAAAAATTTTTACAGTTTCACTACGTCAAAACAATTCACAATTTAACTGCCTATATATTTCTTAGACAAGCTTTTATGCTTGCTTTTATGCATGCTTTGCTGTTACTTTGAACAAATCGATTTCAAATTTGTGAACGAATTTGGACTTGTACCGCATGTGTACGAGATCAACACATGCCAATTTTAGCACCCATTACATGTATTTTGCGGATGAAACCGATATTTTTCACTTTAAATTAGTTATTTCACCAATTGGTAACCCATTCTTGGAGCGTTTGTGTTTTTCTTACTAAGCTGAAAGAATGTGCTAGAAATTTCAAAGAATAACGTGATTGTGGCAATTTTATCGAAATATTTCAGTCGACTAAATTTAAATCAGTTTATCGACTAAACACATCAATTTTTGAGAATTAAAATAAACTAAAATTATATTTTGCAACGTGCAGTGCAAAATACATTCCGCTGCAAAATTTTTTTTGTAAAACAATTGTACACTGCTCCTGGCAATACGGTTTGATTGCGTATTTGGACGAAGGGTATTGCGTCGTAAGTTTTTCTCTGGAATAAAGTGATAAATAAAACCAGCTACCGCTGCTAGAAAAAGTATTAAGGGATATATCAGTAAGAAAATTGTGTTAAACATAATAGATATGAAATTTTTTAGGAAAATGGCAATTATAAAACTGACAGCCCCATATACAAAGCTTAAAATTAAGTCACGGGGCTGCCGCCCACAAACACCCTCACTAAGCTGTTATTTTTAAGGACATAACGTCACGCCCTGATTGGGCCTTTGAAACCATGGCGGAACAAATGTTTGCTGAAACATTTGATTCGGTTTTGGCATAATCGGCAAGCAACTGCAAATTCGAGGTTTTCAAATTTCCAAATATTGACCAATCCCAAATTTAGCTTTCTATAATCCAATATAGTTAGACGTCGTATACATCCACTCAGCGAACAAGACTAGAGTTGCATTCGGGTCGGGGTTCGGGTATTAATTTTATAAGTTTTAAGTTATAAGTTTTCAAAAACTGTAGCAACAAGATCGAAGTCAGCAGGATTGGAAAACGTCAAAAATTGTTATATTTTAAACAAGGGGAAAAACTTCTACAAACAATGGTTAGACACAGTTCCATCTGAAAAGCTTTCGATTAAGGAAAAAGAAAGGATAAAACAATGGAATTTTAAAAGTAAAACGATTTTATGTTATGGACTGTACCAAATGTTTTGGCCAATGTTATATAATATGTTTGCACAAAATAAAGTTTTTAATAAATTGGCCTGAATTCAAATTACTACAAATTTTCACATCCGGTTAAAAGGTTTTTGACGTCCGAAGTTCTAGGGTTGAGCTCAGTCGGTTTTTTCTGCAGTGTGAGACATTTTTTACCACAGATGTCAAATGAAAAAAGTATATAAACTAGGTCCAATAATGTTATGATGTACTTTAATGGTACTGCGACTTATATGTCTAATGTTAGTTGGAAATAATTTTTGACAACCTCAAACTTTATGTGACCTTGCTCGCAAATAACATCGGTAAGAGATGTGTCTATAGATAGGGTACCTCCTAAGGTCGGACCCACTTAAGCCATATTTACTCCCGCCGTGAGGCGCTTCAGCCGCCTTTCCTGCCCGTCGAATGCGCGCGGAAAAATTACGAAATATGAAAATTGCAAAAATTGTAAAGCTAAATGCGGAAAATGCGGGAGCCATGAGGAAAAATCGGGACCAGGGAAAAATTTTTGGTCACCATTCATGGCCTACCCCCGGGCACACATCTCGCCGTCAGCACCATCTACCTTCCCTTGAGATAACGGGCCTTGAAAAGATTATGCGATAAGGCATCGTGGAAACTTCAAGTGACACTCAATGTATCTATGAATGGTGAAAATTCATAAATATATATGCTAAGTTTGACAGCTGGGCGCATAATGTGACCCATTGGTCACAGCGTAAATTATGTAGTGTGTTGCTTATGGCGTGCGTCGTTCGACCTGAGTTATCGATTTGCGAGGTTCCTTAAAGAACTGAACATGAAAGTGAAATATGAAGGAAATGGTTAACAGTAGCAAAGATATGAAATGATATTTACATGCTTTTTAGCTTTTTGAATTGCGATATCCGTGGTTTGTAGAACTGTTAATTAGCGCTAACAATTTTATTTTTTGAAGTCGCAGTCTATGGGAAAACAGGTAATAGTTAGAAACTATTCGTAGATGGAGTGTTCGGGCAACTAGGAAGTTAAGGAACGTACGACAAAATTTTATGTAGTTTTAGTCTACAGCTCAACATGGAGGGTAAACTCGCTTTATTACTTGCTATGTATGAAACAGTGAGGAAGCTGTGGAGAAACTGTTTTCGTAAATGGACTATATGGGACATCAGGGAATTTGGAGAACCGTGTTTCCTTATCTGCAGTCTACTGATTAATAGAGAAACTGTGGAGAATTTTTTCCTCGGTTGCAATCTATGGGACAAGGGGGGAAGCTGGACGAATCTGTGGAAGCTTGCCTTCGTAGTTATCATCTAAGGGACAACGAGGAAGCTACGGTAAAAACTTTCTTCATAGCTGCAGTCAAAGAGACAGTGTGTGTCGCGAAAACAGATTTTCACGAATAATTTGCATATTAGTGATGTCAACAATTAGCTATAAGTTGTATGATGGTTGAATTGGAGCTTGGGACAGAAGAGTTTTGAACAAGATGCTTAGTGAAAAATATCAGCTTTGTAGTAACTATACGTTTTCATCGCTAGATCGGGCATAAGTTGGTTTTAGGAGCGATGGGTAATTTGCTTGAAGCACTCTGAGTTCAAATTAATGAGCCTGCTTTGACTATTTAGCTTGATATAGACTTGAATCGTTTGGATTGGGTTTATCATATTAATGCCATTTGGTTAAGATTTCGGAAGTCATCAGCAAACTTCATCAAGTTATTACATGGTCCTTCGGACCGGATTCGAACCAGTGACCTACATGGTCCTTCGGCAAAACTGAACAATCAACACTATCTATCCACTGGTCTCGACGGTGAGTGCTTCTCGTAATTGTTGGTTTATCTAACTACCTGTGAAAGGTAGACAACTGTGAATGATGTTAGCTATTTTCTATGAATAAGATAACACTTCTTAACGCCTTTATTTGTTAGAACAACAGTGTATAATGAACAATTGTTATTCAATGAATGATTTTTCTAGCGTTAAACACCTGTGTAAGGTATGTGGATCGTGCCTCTTTGTGTATAATACCTATCGTAAATCTAGGCTGTATGTTGGTTAAACAATTTTGGGTACTTGACTAAATTTATGGTCTTAAAAATTGGTTTACGATACTTCAAATGGACGAACGTACATTGCTTTTGCGAAAACGTCAGCGACAGGCGCTTCACACAAACTGTAATAAAGAGATAGCGAAAGCGAATGGCATTATTGCCATAGACAGTCCAGAAAAGCTTCAGGCTGCTGAAGCTATTCTGACAAAACTTAACGATTATCGGGGGCGTATTCAGCAATTGAGTGACGATGTAGTTATGAGTTTTCCACCAACGGAAGACATTTCCACGGAGGTCCAAGCTGTCGCTGATTTTGATGATTTCATTTTAGAAGCGAGTGCATCGCTTACAGCCAAAATGAAGCAGTTTTCAGCAATGTGGGGGCCACTTCCAGCTAGTCCTACCACTGCGGGTAACCAGTCGTACAGAGATCAAAGAATCGCTGCAGTACATCTTCCAAAGTTACAAATATCAAAGTTTAGTGGTAATCCTCTTCGATTGTCAGAATTTTGGGATAGTTTTGCCAGCACAATTCACGACAATGCCGACCTCTCGTCGGTGGACAAATTCAAATATCTAAAAAGCTTCCTGACAGATGATGCTCTGAGATTGATCGAAGGCTATAGGTTGACGTCAGAGAATTACACTGCTGCAATCGACGCGCTGTCGGAGCGCTTCGGTGATAGGCAATTGGCAATTTTTTCACACTTTGAAGCTATGTTATCCCTACCGGTTGCCAGCCACGACACCGAAAAACTGCAGGCAACATATGATGAGTGTGAAAAGCATATACGAAGCTTGATGGCACTTGGTTTACACGAAGACACGTTTGGCCAAGTTTTGACGCCCATTATATTATCCAAATTGCCGACCTACGTCAAAATTGAGCTGCATCGACGTAATGGCACCAAGTCCTGGTCGCTCAAAAATCTTCGCGATTTCCTCCGTGAAGAAATAAGAGCCAGAGACATGAGTCAACGGACCTTTGGCAGTGGTAAGCTGACAAACAGTCGTTCAACGGAAACGGACAGCAAATATAAACACAAACAACAGTTTGGCAAATCGAGTGCTCTTAACCACGTTGGGGGCAGCTCTGCATCGTTGTTCAGCGACAGCAGTACAGCAAAATCAAAAGATCGACAGGCAAATCTTCGGTGCAGTTTTTGCTCAGAAAATCATTATGTTGATCAATGTATACGATTTCGTGATCTAGCATCACGCAAGCAGAAGATGAACGGCCGATGCTTCCTGTGTCTCTCTAGTGGACACCAGGCACGAAACTGCACAAGGAAACGAACTTGCGTGTACTGTAAACAGCAAAACCACCATCGTAGCTTATGTCCGTCAAAATTTGGTGGCGGTGTGGCTGCGACAGCAAAAACTCCGGACGTCTCACTCGCTGCGAGTACAGCAACAGATGCACAGCCTGGAAATGTCAACACCACACTGTTGTCCCACGGGGAAACCGTAGTTCTGCAGACAGCGCTTGCTTTCGTCTCTGCTTGTGGCGCCGGGCAATCGATTCCTGCACGTTTTCTTTTTGATACCGGATGCTCGCGTACATTCATCACGACGGCGATGGCAAAGAAGATGGGTACAAAATCTAGCCGCGATGAAGTAGTGTCGATTGCTGGCTTTGGCGACTCAAAGCGTAAAACCGTTACGTATATGGTAATTGAATTTGAAGTGCTGACGCGTAACGGTGAAGTCAGAACTCTAACAGCAAATGCAACGTCTACGATATCATGCCCGATTCAGAAGCAGTCAATCGACGTGAAAAAATATCCCATCGTCGAGCAGATTGCCCTTGCCGAGCCAATCACACGAGCTCCAGAAATGGTTACCATTGATATTCTAATCGGTAGTAATTATTATTACGATTTTATTGGTTGCGAGCGTATCAAATGCGCAGATGGACTTATTTTTTTGGCATCCTCATTGGGTTTCATTGTCACTGGGAGAATTGAATCTCCCATTAAAGCCGCCACAGCCACGACACTTCTTCTTGCTGGCAGACAATCCTTGGGGGACCCTACCATTGTTCCAGAACTCACAAGATTGGACAAGTTTTGGCGACTTGAAGACATCGGAATCAAAGAAACTATAGAATCGAATGATGACGAAGAAGCACTAACAATTTTCAATCAAACTGTTCGTTTTGTGAACGGCCGCTATGAAGTACAGTGGCCATGGAAGCTGCACACCGCAGATTTGCCAATAAATTACAATTTAGCGCTGAGACGACTTCAGTCGCTGCTAAAACGGATTAGAAACGAACCAACAACATTTGAAAATTATCAACGGACTCTTAGCGACCAAGAAAACTTAGGTATCATTGAGCGAGCTCCAAGTGAGCCAAGCAACAATCGCATACACTATATCCTCATCATGGTGAAGTTCGACCAGATAAGGCAACGACAAAATTGAGAATAGTTTATGACGCTTCCGTAAAATCGTCAAAAACATCTCCAAGCCTAAATGACTGCTTGTATCGAGGCCCAGTTATACTAGACGATCTGTGTGGTTTGTTGCTACGATTGCGGATGTCTGTGGTTGCTATGGTGAGTGACATATAGAAGGCGTTTCTACAGGTCGGGCTGCAACCATGTTCACGGGACGTCACTAGGTTCCTGTGGGTTCATGATCCAACTCTACCACTGACTGACGACAACCTTATTGTTTACCGGTTCTGCAGAGTCCCGTTTGGCGTTGTTTCAAGCCCATTTCTTTTGGCAGCTGTAATTGATTATCACCTGAAACATTGTAGATTAGATGCGGCTGAGGTTCTTAAGGGTAATATATATGTTGACAATGTCATTATCGGTGGAGACTCAACCGTTGATGCGTGTACCCTTTACGACAACGCAAAGGAACTCTTCAACAAAGCATCAATGAACCTGAGGCAATGGTACACTAATGATTCTGAAGTGCGCAAACATATCACAATAAGTGATCGCGGAGAGTCCACCATTACCAAGGTGCTTGGCCTTACTTGGGACACAACAGCAGACACGCTTGCTTGTGGTTCTTTTCAGATACAACCTGAGTCGGTGACAACTAAGCGTTTGATGCTGAAATTTTTGGCAAGCGTCTTTGACCCATGCGGTTTTTTTCTGCCGTTACTATTGTGGGCAAACTAATGATACAAAAGTTGTGGGTGGAAAGGTATGATTGGGATGACGCTTTACCATATGGCATGATTGAGAAATGGAAATCGTGTGCTAGGAGTCTTCAACAAATTCCGTCACTGTCAATTCCTCGTCGAGTTACGATTAACGTCGTCGGTGCAGTAGAGCATCAACTGCACTGCTTTTGCGACTCATCCGCAAAAGCATACTCTGCTGCCGTGTATCTGAGAACTACTAGTCACGACAGCACAAGCGCACAGTTACTAATTGCTAAATCAAGAGTAGCACCAGTGAAAACCATGTCAATACCGCGGCTAGAATTGATGGCAGCATTAATCGGGAGTAGACTTCTCAAGTTCGCCAATCACGAACTAAGAGTTCCAATCACCAGGCAGTTTCTGTGGTCGGACTCGAAGTGCGTACTCTATTGGATCTTAAAAAAATCCATTGCCACTCCATTTATCCGTAACCGTGTAGCAGAGATACATCGTGATGCATCTGTTACATACCGATATGTTCCCACCGACTCGAATCCGGCAGATTTATCCTCTCGAGGCTGTTCGTTCGAAAAAGTCGTGGGCAACAACAACTGGTGGCATGGACCTCCTTGGCTTGCTCATGATGTCTCTAAATGGCCAGCAAACATTGACATGACGTCAACAGGCAACCCTGACAGACCTACCCTTAACGCGGATACGACACTTGTGCAAGTGGAACTCGCGGCAGATGTCGTTTCACCACAGAAGTTCTCGTCTCTCACTCGCTTAATTCACGTGACTGCTTGGATTAGGAGATTTACGGAAAGGGCTCGTAAACGTAATGGCAATTCTGGAACTTTATCAGCTATTGAACTTGGTCAGGCGTTACAATATTGGCTCCGTCGGATACAAGCTTTGTATTTTGGAGACGTATTGCGCAATATTGTTAGCCATCCCCTGACGCGACAGCTCAATTTGTATCAAGGCAATGATAAACTCCTGCGATGTCGTAGCCGATTACAACATTCCAATATTCCGGATGAAGAATCCAATTCTACTGCCGAAAAATTCCCACGTTACATCATTGATAATATTGGAGTGCCATGAACGGATCTATCATTCTGGCGTTGCTCAAACGCTTGCACAGGTACGGCAGCGTTATTGGATCGTTCACGGCCGTTCACAAGTTAAATCAGTGTTACGATCATGCAAACTTTGTCGACTCATGTACGGAGGATCATTCCGTGTCCCACCCTTTCCGCCGTTGCCAGCATTTCGCGTGAAACGGCAAATACCATTTGAGTCGACTGGCGTCGATTATTTGGGTCCTTTGTGGGTCAGAGGCTCCAATGACGCGGAACCTATGAAAATGTGGGTGTGCCTTTTCACTTGCGCTGCCATTCGCGCGGTGCACCTCGAGGCAATCGAGTCGCTGTGTACACCAGATTTTCTATTGTGTCTGCGGCGTTTCTGTGCAGTTTTTGGCACACCGAAGCTGATAATTTCTGATAATGCGCGGCATTTCCATGCTGCAAATAAAATTATTCGCAAGCTTTGGCATAGTATTCAAAGTGACCGAATCATCCAGGATTATGTCGCTACGCAGGGAATAGTCTGGAAATTTACCACCGAACTAGCCCCATGGATGGGTGGGTTCTATGAACGATTGATCGGTATTGTGAAAAAAGCCATCAAATCATCATTGGATCGTAAACGTGTGACATCAGCAGAGCTGAGAACAGTTTTAGCTGAAGTTACATCAATCGTCAATTCGCGACCATTGACGTATGTCGATGCGGAGCTTGCTGAACCCCCACTGACGCCATCACATTTTTTAATAGGGCCCCGTGCAGGGTTGCCATCTTTTCCCATTGCAGATCATTACAATGCCGACCAAAGCTATCCGTCGATATGTTCAGACCTTGTTCTTGGTTGGAAACGCATCCAGTCGATTCTGGATAGTTTTTGGAATACTTGGTATCGGCAATATCTTGTGTCATTGGGCAATACAAGATTTCATCAACAACGTAACACAACAACGACAACTCCATCTGTGGGCGCAGTAGTTTTAATACAAGACAAAAATTTGCCACGTAGGTTTTGGAAGTTAGGGGTAATTGTTGAGGTGAAAATGGGCGTTGACAAATGTGTTAGGTCGGCAGTTTTGCGCACGCCAAGCGGAAAATACTTGAATCGTCCCATAAAATTGTTGCACCCTCTTGAACTTTCAGACTCTACTGCGACGTCTGCAGCGTTATTACCGTCTAGCCGGGCGCCAGTTTATACCGTTCAGAGTACTCGTGATGTCGCAAACGAGACTCAGAGTGACACTGAGTCTGTTGAGTTATAATTTTTTCATTAAACAATTACTAGTTGTGAACTGATTTTGACAACATTAATACTAACTTCTTCTTTTCAGTAACCATGGCGCAACAAATTTATGGGTCGTCCGATCATCCATTATCGCGGTTTTACGTCTACAACTCGCCACGTCTGTCAATTGCCGGCCACAAGATGAGTTCCATTGAAAAGGGTGTGTACTACTGCTTGTTGCGTCAAACAAATCAACGACAGCTTGCTCACCGTCTGAGAAAAAATTCTGAAACAACACGCGAACCGACCAAAATTCGCCAATGGGTTTTTCGCAACGGCGGCGTTATATCAGCGGAATGGATTTTCCGGACGCCGCAGGTTTACGAGGATGTCATCACAGGTCAAATGAGTAACATGTCGAGTCCATTTCGCAGAGAACTTCTCCTCATTGTTGGCGGTGCCGTCGATCCGTCGCTTCTCCGTTTTATTTGTTGCAGTCACGACAAAGACGACATATATGGTTGTGGAATTCGGGAAGCTGCGGTAAATGCACGAGTTAGCTTTCCCAAACCAAACTTGTATGGAGCATCTTTGCTGGAGGTGGTACAACGTCATCTCGCTGGTATAATATCATATAACATTGGCAAGCCCAAACACTTCAAATATCGTGAATTGTCCATCAACCCGTCATTCAATAAAACCGTGCTTTACTTGGGCGATAGTCAAGGCCGCCATCTGCAGTACATCGATGGCGGCAAGCTGTTTGTACTATCCGGGGGTTTGTTCCGAGATCTTGCCCACACTATTCGTTTTCGGAATGTTCGTTTACGTGACTACAAATTGGTGGTGATATCGTGCGGCATCAACGACGTTCAAATGGACGACGACGCAGCTTCAAAGTCCTGGATAGCCCTAGAAAATGAAATTGTCCGACAGCACCAGCAACATCCTGTGCGAAATCTGATTATCAATTTGCCAATTCCAGACCCCACCATTCCGAAGATTGGCGAATACTGCGAATTCATCGAGGCCAGGTTGGGCAGTCTTGGGTTTCCGTGTGTGACCCGCGTGAGTCCTACCTAAGACTAAAGGTTACTCAAACTGGTACAGTCTGACAACAGCCAGTTTACAACGTTAAGCTCTATTGCTTCTTTACTTTATTTGTGGGGTTTATTCGTTCACAAGGCAGGTAATATGTATTTCGTGTGGGTTCCTGTCGAGTGTATTATTGCCCGTATTTTATTAAACCAAACCACCACGTAAACTATAAACACATATAACACACAAAACAGATACTTACGTTATAACAGGATACACACGTAATTCTCCGATTGCAACGATTTATAGTGAAATTCGCAAGCTAACTTGTTCACCGATTGACGGAAAATGAATTCCCTAAGCTTAGCGCGCGTGAGCTTAAATAAACTTTTATCCCGGACCAGAAACCTAGGAATTTCTCTAAAGCGAGGTTTACACAGTTAAGAAGTAGAAATTCTTGGAATTGAGAAATCCGCTCCCAAACTTAAACGAAAATTTGCGCGTTAGAGAATATCTTTTTATGAAATTCTCGGAATCCCTAACTCAAAACAAAATTTGGAAAATCCAACAGAAATACACTTACATTTCCGCTAATGTAAGTGTAATAGTTAAGGCACCCAGGGCTTACACTCAAATCCGATAGGTACCTAAACTGTAGCCCTGGCACACAAATTTTAAAATTTTTAATTGTTTTACACTCTCTTAATCTTAATAATTTTTACAATTTATACAATTATTAGGAACAGAAATTACTGAGGGGATGAGGCCCATAACTTCTTAATGGGTGGGCCAAATGATGCCAAATTTGGTATAGATAGTCTACCGCGTGCCCTATGGTATTTGGCATCAAAATCCGTGTATGCCCAAACCATCCCCCCTGCCCAGTTTTGGGTTGAATTTTCTCCGACCAGCGACTAAGGCTCACTGTGGTAAAAAACTCATACATAAAATACACAAATTTTTATGCGATTTGAACACACTTGCCGTACATTCATACACAAAATTCATGAATACATACAAAAGAATATATGTGCCAAACAATCAACCACGTACATCAACATTGCACAGAAGAAAAAGGTAAACAAACAAACAACACATTAATTAGCTTCACACGTAAACCTACTATGTGACGTAGGAGAATAATATTTTGCCACCAGCGT
>JASANE010006494.1:0-35868 GCA_030248225.1 Trileptium ribeirensis | reverse complement strand
GCGCAGCCCAGGACCATATCTCGGATAGCCAAAGACCGAGGTTCTAGCTTCTATTTTCGTGTTAATTTCCTAACTGGAGAGTTTAAACTTAAGACCACGCATAGATACTACTACCAGGTATTAGGTGAACTAGCTATAACGGGACTCACTATGGCTGATTTCGTAATTTACGCCCTAAGGACTAAAGAGGTTAAGGTTATTACGATATCTTTCAATCACGCAGCTTGGGAACCTCTAGCCCGAGAAGTTACAGTACTTCAATAATCGCTTTCTTTCAATTTGAGGGAGCTTCACGGGGATTGCTTTACACATATGGAGCAGCTAATATCGCAAGAAGAGCCTATCGATACTGATTAAAGTATTGTCACTTACTTTATTACTGTTATTGACTTCGTTGTTCATCCTTGACTCGACTTATTCCTGAAAGTATTTAGATTACTACTTAAATAGAATCAAATTACTATGAATCGTCTATTAGTGGAGAATCTGACTACTTAATGGTATGTGAAGAGTTATGGAGAACCGCGTGGAGAATATAATGGCGAAGGGTGCCGCTTGGCATTAACGGAGGAACCCTGGGCTCATGGCGGAAAACGGAGTTGTCAATATCCCATTGAATTTTATGCTGACACAGGACATCCACATGGTGCTCCAGGTAATGGGGTTTGTACACTGCCGATAGAGAGCAGACTATTTCCCAGCTGGGTGTTTACTACGACAATTTCTACCAAGACGAGAAACTTTACCCTATCGTCAGGGTTGATGCTGCAGAAGACGAACTGCTAAAGGATATGGACATAAGCCGCGTGACACCTAAACGCAACGCCACTCCCAGCGATTACGTAGCTATATTCACCGCCATGGCTGGCTGTGGTGCTAAAAGAAACGATCATAACTTTATGAAATACCTACCACATGTACTTAACAATCTACGTAGTCATTGCTCCAAGTACTGATACTTTTGAACGTGATGTTTATGTTTTATTTATGTATGGTAAGATATTTCGATGTTATTAAAAGTTCTCGTGTTATTTGTGTCATCTTATTCAGGGAAACAAAACAGCTTATCACAAACTTTATTTCTACCCAATCCGGCTGGGTGCAAAAAGTCCTTGTGGTGATATTCATAGTCATAATTGCAATAGAAACCGGTTGTCTCATAACTAAACAATCATACATACTTTTAGCAACAATCACTATGAGTAATTCATCCAGTTATGATATACGGTGGATAGCTAAGAACCGAGATACTGTAGACTTCTAAGTTACGCTACATCAACCCAAAGACCGGAGCGGTAGGCTTCTCTATCTTCAACCAAGCATGACACTCTAGATTCGGTGATATACCGCTACCACATAACCAGGTCCGTGTTCTTTATCCACGCTGGTAACTACTACCATGAGTGTAGTAAAGTTAACTGTAACCTCGCACAATTTACGCTAATCAAACTATTTCTTTTTAATCTCGAACAGGTACTGGAAAGGAACGTTATCCGTGTTAATATCCGTGTTTATCTGCATATTAATGTCTCTGCGATTAATACATTTCCGACATATATCAAGCGCGCTTTATATGCATAATTCCTTGAAATCAAGTGTTCTTATAAAACATTGCAGAAAACTAATTTATCAAACTTACCTGAACTATGATGATATATAGCAGCAGTCGGAGGATAAATATGTTATGACAAAGGACCTGGGTTTTGATATTGGGAGTTTTAGGAGCACACCGGTAAACGATCACGGAATTCACGCATAGTGTACGTAGACAAGCGTACAACAAAAAAATTACTACTTTTGCCTGGCTAACACTAACTCTTCTGAATAATAATGAACACTATCGAAAACATGTTCGGCCGCCTCGTAATAAATCCTCCAACAACATTTATCGTCCGATGTAACTTTAAAGAAGTGGAAAAGGAGACTCTTTTCCGAGCATCAACTGGTTATGGTGAAGCGTAATATTCGATTTGACATGACCCCAGTGCCGATCAATCGGTATCATATATTTATTCCGGAAGAGTCTGCCTATAGTTGTTGAGGTAAAATCTCCATTAAAAGGGGATGGCGTGGCTATCGATAACAATCACTTTTCACAACAAGTGTGGCTAATGTCTTCTTAAATTGTCTCATTCTGGGAATATCCGTACTAGTCTTCATCACACTCGTTGCACCACCGGAATATATAAAACGTCGGTGAAGACAGGTTCTATGTTTTGTCAGGTTTACTACTGCGGTGCCAAGACAACCTTTACCCTTTGCGCGGCTAAGATATTTCTATACAAAGACGGTGTTAAGTACGATATTAGTTCCACGGTTTTGTTGAAAGTAAGGCGTGCAGCCTGTCAAGACGGGGAGGGTTTCTTAGAACAGTCAATTGCAACTCTACATAATGGAAACATAACACGAACCACCTCCGAAGTAAAAGATTTATGTAACCTATAATGATGAACAAGCTTAGTGACCTATACTATGACCCGTCAAATCCCCTCACCCTTGGCTCTCTACGTTACCTATACCTAGCTGCCAAGAACGCAGGGCTTTCGGTAACACAGTCCCAGGTTAGGGAGTTTCTACGCGGGGAGCCTCCATATACACTAGTAAAACCACGACCCCGGGAGAGGTTTAATCGAGTTAGGTATATAGTATCAGATTTATATGACATATTCCAGAATAGTTTGATCTAGCTGACATGCAGTCTCTAGGTAAGTATAATGGTGATGTGAAGTACATACTAGTAGTTATAAATTTTTTATCTAAGTATACGTGGGCAGTGCCACTGAAAAACAAACCGGTGAAACCGAAGCCTAAGTCGCTTTGTAAATCTGATAACTCCCCTTTACAAGGAAAACCACGAAACTTTGTTGTAGACAGAGCTAAGGACACTACAATGTCGCGTTCACAGAAGG
This sequence comes from Trileptium ribeirensis, assembly GCA_030248225.1. Classification (NCBI taxonomy): domain Eukaryota; kingdom Metazoa; phylum Nematoda; class Enoplea; order Enoplida; family Thoracostomopsidae; genus Trileptium; species Trileptium ribeirensis. Next base: position 32,959 of record JASANE010006494.1, on the reverse strand, counting down.
CTTCCAAGTCTAGGGGCATTAATCTCATATATACCATGAATGATGAACTGAAGACTGTATTCGCAGAGAGGAAGATACGTGATATTAAACGAAAGATATACATATACCTACGTAAACATAATACGTGGCGATACATAGACGTGTTACACGACATCATAGACTCACTAAACAGGCGTAAGGTGTGTACTACTGGTTACAGACCCATTGACATTACCAGAGAAAGCGAAGCTCAGGTTAGACGTAATCTCTACCCACGTCGTTTTGTTAAATACCCCCGAAAATTTAAGTTCAATATAGGTGATAGGGTTAAGTTACTTAAACGCAAGTTTCCATTCGCTAAAGTCTTCTACCCAAACTGGACTGAAGAAGAGTTTATTATTAGCCAACAGATTCAATCAACCCCGCCTACATACAGACTAAGATCTATAACCGGGGAAGCTAACTTAGCTATTTTCTATGAACCTGAGATGCAAAAGGTAACTAGACGAGGTTTATGAAATAGAAAAAATCCTTAATCGACGCAAGGGTAAACGTGGTGTGGAGTTCCTAGTTCAGTGGATGGGGCATCCAATCTCTGATGCTTCATGGGTTCCGGATAAAGATGTCAAAAAACTCACATAATCCCAGAGACATGTCAGCATGCAATGGCGAGTAGTGAATGTAACCGTATGTGGACGTTTCCATACGCAACTAAACCTGTACGAACTAGGTGATAATCTTTCATGTACCTACGATACCAGTAAGTTTAGTGGCCTCATATATTATAACCGAGAGTGCTGGTTAGTATTCGCTTCCGGTAAATTTACCCTTGTAGGTGGTACTGATAACATAGATGAGGAGGTAGATAGGCTACGTAAACTGATTGGTGGGCAGTGTACGTACGCGGTGAGAAACATTGTAGTATCGGCTAAGCTTAGGCATAAATATAACCTACATAAACTATATAGCTATCTTCAGGGTCTTGGCTACAGCGCAACATCCGATCCACATGATCATATGCCTCCCCTTCTACTTAGATACACAGGTGCCACGGTGCTAGTAGATCATAGTGGTCGCATAATATTAACTGGTATTAAGTGTTATAAGGTTATTGAAAAATTATTAAGTGAAATATCTACCCTCATTACACGTATCCATGTATGTTATACTTGAATCACCGTCACTTAGCTGTAAGCTACCATCACCTATCGACACCACAGATTGCGCGTGTGCCGTAGTTCAGTGTAACGTCCCTAGCACGATAAAATACATAACAGCAGACTTCGTCGAACCCAGTTACACCACAACGGGTAGTTCTAGAGTTATATTCACCAATTCACCTTATAACCGGCTACCGGTGTATCACAAAATTCGCGTAACGTCCCTGGATCATATATCCGTGTCGCTAAATTTGCCAGGGAAAGCTACCGTAGTACTACATATTCGAAAAATCATTAAAAAGGATTAATCAAGTAAAGGATTAAAAAAGGAAAACTTACCCTATCATGATGGATGCAGCACTCGTACGATTACTAGCAGGCGGCTCTAAGCGTTCAGTACCCGTCAACAAAGAAACTTAAGGCTAAGAAAATCACCAGGAAAACTATTAAAAAGCAGCGACGCAGCAAGTAAGTAAAAACCCTCGAAGATGACGTTAAATACACGAAAACGGAGCACCATGTCGCTATACCCTAAATGCGAGTGTATCTGGTCTACATAACGTCCTGAATCTCAGAGGATGAAGTTGAGAGCGCTCGAGTTGTAGAGAGTGCAAATGCTTCATGGTTCCCTTCGAAGATCACCTAACACCTCTAGAGTTTAAGCTTCTTCTTTATATAGACGTGGATTCTATTATGATATACCTACAAGTTGAAATTTTAAACCTAAAAGTACGGCGAGCAGTACGTAACTGAACGAAGTACAGTGACATATAACGTATTGCTCGCGGTTGTTTTAGGTTTAAAATTTCAACTTGTAGGTATATCATAATAGAATCCACGTCTATATAATCGCAGGAACCACCAAGCTTAAACTCTAGAGGTGTTAGGTGATCTTCGGAAGGGAGCCCAGTGAAGCATGCACTCTCTACAACTCGAGCGCTCTCAACTTCATCTTGTACTGGGGGTAGGGACGTTATGTCAAGACCAGATACACTGCATTTAGGGTATAGCGACATGGTGCTCCGTTTTCGTGTATTTAACGTCATCTTCGAGGGTTTTTACTTTTCTTGCTGCGTCGCTGCTTTTTAATAGTTTTCCTGGTGATTTTCTTAGCCTTAAGTTTACTTATCTTGACGGGTACTGAACGCTTAGAGCCGCCTGCTAGTAATCGTACGAGTGCTGCATCCATCATGATAGGGTAAGTTTTCCTTTTTTAATCCTTTACTTGATTAATCCTTTTTAATGATTTTTCGAATATGTAGTACTACGGTAGCTTTCCCTGGCAAATTTAGCGACACGGATGTATTATCCAGGGACGTTAGACGAATTTTGTGATACACCGGTAGCGGGTTATAACGTGAATGGGTGAATATAACTCTAGAACTATCCGTTGTGGTGTAACTGGATTCGACGAAGCCTGCTGTTATGTACATTACCGTGCTAGGGACGTTACACTAAACTACGGAACACTCGCAATCTGTGGTGTCGACAGGTGATGGTAGCTTGCAGCTAAGTGACCGTGATTCAAGTATAACATACATGGTTACGTGCAATGAGGGTAGATATTTCACTTAATAATTTTTCAATAACCCCATAACACTTAAAACCAGTTAATATTATGCTAGCACTATGATGTACTAGTACCGTGGCAACTGTGTATCTAAGTAGAAGGGGAGGCATATGATCATGTGGATCGAATATTGCGCTATAGCCAAGACCCTGGAGATAGCTACATAGCTTATGTAGGTTATATTTATGACTAAGCTTAGCCGATACTACAATATTTCTAACCGCGTACGTACACTGCCCAATAAGTTTACGTAGCCTATCTAATTCCTCATCTATGTTATCAGTAACACCTACAAGGGTAAATTTACCGGGAGCGAATATTAACCAGCACCCTCGGTTATGATATATGAGGCCACTAAACTTACTGGTATCGTAGGTACATGAAAGCTTATCACCTAGTTCGTACAGGTTTAGTTGCGTATGGAAACGTCCACATACGGTTACATACACTACTCGCCACTCCATGCTGACATGTTTCGGGGATTATGTGAGTTTTTTTAGATCTTTCTCCGGAACCCATGAAGCATCAGAGGTTGGATACCCCTTCCACTGCACTAGGAACTCCACACCACGTTTAGCCTTGCGTCGATTAAGGATTTTTTCTATTTCATAAACCCCGTCTCGTCTAGTTACCTTTTGTACCTCAGGTTCATAGAAAATACCTAAGATAGCTTCCCCGGTTATAGATTTTAGTCTGTATGTAGGCGGGGTTGATTGAATCTATTGGCTAATAATAAACTCCTCCTCAGTCCAGTTTGGGTAGAAGGCTTTAGCGAATGGGAACTTGCGTTTAAGTAACTTAACCCTGTGACCTATATTGAACTTAAATATTCTGGGGTATTTAACAAAGCGCCTGGGATATAGATTACGTCTAACCTGAGCTTCGTTATCTCTGGTAACGTCAATGGGTCTGAAACCAGTAGTACGCCCCTTACGCCTGTTTAGTGAGTCTATGATGTCCTGTAACACGTCTATTTATCGCCACGTATTATGTTTACGTAGGTATATGTATATATTTCCTTTGATATCATGTATCTTCCTCTCTGCGAATACAGTCTTAGACTCGTCATTCATGGTATATATGAGATTAATGCCCCTAGACTTGAAGACCTCTGTGAACGCGACATTGTAGTGTCCTTAGCTCTGTCTACGACGAAGTTTCGTGGTTTCTCTGGGAGAAGGAAGTCTAGGATTTCCGAAGCGACTTAGCTAGGGTTTCACCGGTTTGTTTTTCAGTGGCACTGCCCACGTATACTTAGATAAAAAATTTATAACTACTAGTATGTACTTAACTTCGCCATTATACTTACCTAGAGACTGCATGTCAGCTAGATCGGACTGGAATATGTCATATAAGTCTGATACTATATACCTAACTCGCTTAAACCTTTCCCGGGGTCGGGGTTTTACTAGTGTATATGGAGGCTCCCCGCGTAGAAACTCTCTAACCTGGGACTGTGTTACCGAAACCCCTGCCTTCTTGGCAGCTAGATATAGGTTACGTAGAGAGCCAAGGGTGAGGGGATTTGACGGGTCATAGTATAGGTCACTAAGCTTGTTCATCATTATAGGTTACATAAATCTCTTACTTCGGAGGTGGTTAGTGTTATGTTTCCATTATGTAGAGTTGCAATTGACTGTTCTAAGAAACCCTCCCCGTCTTGACAGGCTGCACGCCTTACTTTAGACAAAACCGTGGAACTAATATCGTACTTAACACCGTCTTTGTATAGAAATATCTTAGCCGCGCAAAGGGTAAGGGTTGTCTTGGCACCGCAGTAGTAAACCTGACAAAACATAAACCTGTCCTTAGCAACGCTTATATCTCCCGGTGGTGCAACGAGTGTGATGAAGACTAGTACGGATATTCCCAGAATGAGACAATTTAAGAAGACATTAGCCACACTAGTTTTGTCCATGATTGTTACTGATAGCCACGCCATCCCCTTTTAATAGAAATTTACCTCAACAACTATCCACAGACTCTTCCGGAATAAATATATGATACGGATTGATCGGCACTGGGGTCATGTCAAATCGAATATTACGCTTCACCATAACCAGTTGATGCTCGGAAAAGAGTCTCCTTTCCACTTCTTTAAAGTTACATCGGACGATAAATGTTGTTGGAGGATTTATTACGAGGCGGCCGAACATGTTTTCGATAGTGTTCATTATTATTCAGAAGATTTAGTGTTAGCCAGGAAAAGTAGTCATAATTTTGTTATCACTGTCTACGTACACTATAAGTAAATTCCGTGATCGTTTACCGGTGTCTGCTAGAACTCCAATATCAAAACCCAGGTCCTTTGTCATAACATATTTATCCTCCGACTGCTGCTATATATCATCATAGTTCAGGTAAGTTTGATAGATTAGTTTCTGCAATGTTTTCTAAGACACTTGATTTAGAGGAATTATGCATATAAAGCGCGCTTGATATATGTCGGAAATGTATTAGTGGCAGAGACATTAATATGCAGATAAACACGGATATTAACACGGATAACGTTCCTTTCCAGTACCTGTTCGAGATTAAAAAGAAATAGTTTGCTTAGCGTAAATTGTGCGAGGTTACAGTTAACTGTCCTACACTCATGGTAGTAGTTACCAGCGTGGATCAAGACACGGACCTGGTTATGTGGTAGAGAAATATTAGCGAATATAGACTCACATACTTGGTGAAGATATAGAAGCCTAGCACTCCGGTCTTTGGGTTGATGTAGCGTAATTAGAAGTCTACAGTATCTCGGTTCTTAGCTATCCACCGTATATCATATGTGGATGAATTACTCATAGTGATTGTTGCTAAAAGTATGTATGATTGTTTAGTTATGAGACAACCGGTTTCTATTGCAATTATGACTATGAATATCACCACAAGGACTTTTTGCACCCAGCCGGATTGGGTAGAAATAAGTTTTGTGATAAGCTGTTTTGTTTCCCTGAATAAGATGACACAAATAACACGAGACTTTTTAATAACATCAAAATATTTACCATACATAAATAAAACATAAACATCACGTTCAAAAGTATCAGTACTTGGAGAATGATACGTAGATTGTTAAGTACATGTGGTAGGTATTTCATAAAGTTATGATCGTTTCTTTTAGCACCACAGCCAGCCATGGCGGTGAATATAGCTACGTAATCGCTGGGAGTGGCGTTGCGTTTAGGTGTCACGCGGCTTATGTCCATATCCTTTAGCAGTTCGTCTTCTGCAGCATCAATGGTGGCTATGGGGTAAAGTTTCTCGTCTTGGTAGAAATTGTCGTAGTAAACACCCAGCTGGAGAATAGTCTGCTCTCTATCGGCAGTGTACAAACCCAGTTCCTGGAGCACCATGTCGATGTATATGTCAGCATAAAATTCAATGGGATATTGACAACTCCGTTTTCCGCCATGAGCCCAGGGTTCCTCCGTTAATGCAGAGCGGCACCCTTCGCAAGTATGTCTCACACGGTTCTCCATAGTTTTCACATACCATTAAGTAGTCAGATTTTAGTAATAGACGATTCATAGTAATTTGATTCTATTTAAGTAGTAATCTAAATACTTTCAGATACAAGTCGAGTCAAGGATGAACAACGAAGTCAATAACAGTAATAAAGTAAGTGACAATACTTAATCAGTATCGATAGGCTCTTCTTGCGATATTAGCTGCTCCATATGTGTAAAGCAATCCCCCGTAGCTCCCTCAAATTGAAGAAAGCGATTATTGAAGTACTGTAACTTCTGGGCTAGAGGTTCCCAAGCTGCGTGATCGAAGGATATCGTAATAACCTTAACCTCTTTAGTCCTTGGGGCGTAAATTACGAAATCAGCCATAGTGAGTCCCGTTATAGCTAGTTCACCTAATACCTGGTAGTAGTATCTATGCGTGGTCTTAAGTTTAAACTCTCCAGTTAGGAAATTAACACGAAAATAGAAGCTAGAACCTCGGTCTTTGGCTATCCGAGATATGGTCCTGGGCTGCGCGTGAGTATCGTAGAGGCATTTAATCTACAAAACTCTGGGCTCACTCCAATCTGGGGCTGTTATTATTCCATCGGAAGTAGTCCCTAGATATGGGGCTTCAGCAGGAACACATAAACCGGTTTTGTGAACAGTAACGGATTTACCACAAATATTTTTCTGATAGTCTATGTAAGCGTTCTTCGCATTCTCCTCTTCACTCAGTCCCACCAGACACGCCGTTGGCACATAACTGTCACGGTTGGTGTTTTGAACGTCCATAGAGATCTTTGCCATTACCGTGTCCGACTTAGCACTGAATACACGACCAAAGTTAGACGAAGTAATCCGAACTTGCCTGGCATTCCACCACTCGGGAGATTGAGACTGGTTAAGCGTAGACCGAAAGAAGTTAGAAGAAACACGACCATCCATAACGTAAATTAAACACTATCAGTGGTAAAAGATGATGACAAAATAGGCGCAACCTGTACGAGTGTTAAACTAAAACTGAATAATACTTTTTTAAAACTAATTTATATATGTCTCTTGGGAATACGCGCTTGTTAAACGTGTTTATGCATCATTCACAGAAAAATGTGTGCACGGATTGCACACCGTAAGCTATTGCAGCGACCATACTGTAAGAAAACAATATTGTCATGACATAATGTTATTGTAAACATAGCGCAATCAATAGCACAAGCTAACATATTGCTGCTCAATAACGTTGACTTTTATTGCACACTCACTAGCAGGAGCAAAAATATTGCCGCTACAATAATATTAGCTTGTGTTGCGCAACCCAATACGGTCGAGTTATTGCTGCGTCAACAGCAGCTAGTTGGTATTGTAGCAACAATATAATGGTTTGCTTGAGTTTGACAATGGTGCCCCCTCCAGCCTGATATTGATGCTACCCGCCAGTTAAATAATGCTGCCCCAAAAAAGTTTGATATTGGCCCCCACCAGTTTGATATCAGTGTCCCCCTGTAATTTGATATTGGTGCCCCTCCAGTTTGATATTGGTGCCCCAGAGTTTGATATCGATGCTCCCTCTTGTTTGATATTGGTGCTCTCCTCCAGTATTATATTGGATCCTTTCCAGATTGATATTAGTGCTCCCTTCCAGTTTGATATTGGTCCCCCTCCAATTTGATATTTGTGGCCCTTACGGTTTGACATCGGTGCTCCCTCCACTTTGATAGTGTCAACTAGTTTTAAAAACAATACCCGTGATATAGAAATCTGAAGCTGTCCATGATCCATAGGGCCACACAAGTTATAGACGTCATGGAATGGTTGACGTTAGTTGCTTTTTGGCGTCGGTGCGATTTTTAATGAAGCTGAAAATTACGAAACATTCACGCACCTCTTTCTTCTTGATTGTTGAGAATTTTGATGTACATAGTTATTCTGCAAACGTTAGCCTTAAAATAGGCCAACAAACCAGTCAATTATTATATACATTGAGAACACATTTCGTTGTAATATAAAACTCATTTGGCGCATATTTTTCACTTCCAATAAGCAGGATTCAGATTATCAATCACCCCTGTCGTATATAACCTATTTCAAACTGGACACATTTTCATTCAAACGAATTTACAATGTGTAAAATTCGCTGTTACCGATCTCACTCGCAGTGACAACTGATGTGTTACGAATCTTGAACTATAGGTTTTATTGTACGTACAGCTATTTAGAAGAATTGACATAATTGGAATTGTTATTTACAGAATTGCAACAGAATAAAAAATTTTGTATTTGCAGTGCGCGTACAATACGACAGCGGCTGCTTTTCCCTTAAGTTCATATAAAGAACGGAAATGGACAAGACAATTACGTATTTCAATTGTAATATTTGTATAATGTGAGAAAACAGTATAAATTCGTTGTGAATGATGTAATTCGAGATACCACAATTCGGCATGGTAGAGTGCAAAGTCAGCAAGATGTAATGGAGTTTTAACATCCATATTTAAACTTATTATTTCTTATTTAAACTTTAACGAGTATCTTCATTTACCTTAAGAATACTTTCATCTGTCTGCGCTGAATAGAGACAATCTTCAATTTTGCCCATTTCCTATATATATGATCCTCTTTTGGGCTCTCGTCACAGCATTAAACCCTATGATAATAAAATGTTGATACCCAAATCTTTACCTGCACAATACATTAGCTATTTCATTATAGTGTTCTAACAGTTATTCTAACAGTCTAACTTTAAAATAAAAGTGTTAAGTCTCCGTCAATTTGTTTTATTTTGACCATGCAATTATAAGTTCACTAACGCATAGGTATTGTCGAAAAAGGATGCAAAGATACAGGTTGGATAGAAACAATTATGAATAAATATATGCTTAAGGTAGACAGATAGATGTCCATTTAAGTGTCTACACTCAAAATAGTTTTCATGAAATTTTAAAGAAGTTTCTAGAATTTTGCACCAACAGATATTGTTTTAAAATCCAAAGAATATTCCTTCCAATTTCTAAAAATTATCTTTGTTATTTTTAAGATATCAAATTTTTTAAAATATTATTCTTTGAAATTTAGGCACCTATAATTTATATGTGTCGTATGTATATTATGCTCTCATTTGAAAGGAAAAATTTTATTATCAAGAGCCTAAGAGGTGAACCTGTATCCTGTATTTCCGTCGAAAGATACGGGCCGAACATGGCTCACAAAGAGCCGAGCCGAGTCAGAGATTGAAAATCAGGCTCTTTCTCACGTCCAATACGCTTTGTGATACTAGTGGCGAATTCCGCTGAGCTACTTAGGGCATAGTGGTTCGCTCGCTTCAAAACAAAGCCTGAGAATATAGGACGAAGGTTGACACAAAAGCTGACTGCACGCTGCGAAACAACTATTGTCGCAACAATATACGCAAGCATTATATTGCTTCTACAATACCAACTAGCTACTTTTGAGGCAACAATATTTTTGCTTCTGCTATTTAGAGTGCAATAAAAGCCAATGTTATTGTAGCAGCAATATTTTAGCTTGTGCTATTGATTGCACTATGTTTACAATAACATAATGCCGTGGCAATATAGTTTTCTTGCATCATGGTCGCTGCAATAGCTTACGGTGTGCAATTGGTGCACGCACTTCTCTGTGAATGATGCATTAAACTTGTTAAAGGTCAAATTCTATTTCGCAATCATGACGTCATTTTAAAACGATGAGTCATAACTCCCTGGGGGGCGTATTTTAAATTTAAACATGTTCACGGTCATTAATCATATTTCGTAATAAAGGCGGGAGTTTAAAAATGATGAGTCATCGTCCCCAGGGAATAGTGTTTTTATTATTAAAAAGTGTTTGATTTCATTTAATAGCAAGACGTCTCTGGACATAGTGTTTCATTTATTAAGAAGCGTGTTTGAGTGTACGGTTTTATTTGTAAGAAGGAGTGTGTATTTTGTTTTGAATTTATTACAAAAATTGGTGGTGTTATTGGATAAAGGTAAGTTATATATTTATTGGCGCTATAGATTATTACTGGTTGAAGTTAGATGTGTTATGAACTATATTGCACCATGGTTTATGGATAGGTATAGTATGCATTTTGGTAATTGGATAGACCAGAGTTTGGACTAATATTTTGTTGTGAATTAAATTTTATATAGCTCAACTGAGTGCTGCCGATACAATTGGGTTAAAAGACCGGAATGTAATATTAAGAAGAGTATTTAAGTTTGTAAATAGATTTGTTATAGTATCTATAACAGTTACAGTACGTGCATGCCATTCGAGTGAAGAGCTCCTTTAGTGCGTGAATATACTTGCTTTGTGTTTCAAGGATTTTTGTTTTGGTTAAGTATTAAGAATATGTTCGTATTATATAGATAATTCATTATTTGCAGAAAATGGAATTCCAACAGTGTCAAAAACCATTTACAAAGCGAAGTAACTTGGAAAGGCATACGAGAACGGTTCATGGCAACAACGCGACTCTACGTTGTCCTATTTGCGAAATAGGTCATAGGCGTAGCGATAGCCTCCACCGTCACATTCAACGTGCTCATCCAGACGGTAGCAATTACAAGCCGGTAGCCAATCAAGACAACTCGTGCCCGGTGTGTGATGAAAAATTCTCAACTACATCGTCGCTGTACAGGCATGTCAAAATGTCCATCAAAAGCAAGCAGCAATGAAGCGGAAGGCAACGGAACCACCATCGGCATTGGAGGCTAAGTTTCCCCGTAAAGGGCGACAAACATTTATCGACGCAATTAAGCTACCGAAAGAAGACAGTGTTCTGTACACGGGCGAGGATGTGCTCATGCGTGACAATTGGCATCAGATACGGACACACTATCACCGCAACAGGGCTGTCCAGGATCGGTTCAACATTCGCCTCGCTAATCTATCACCGAGCTACACAAACGAATGCTTATCCAGCGTCCATGAAGTGCAGAAACGGAAGGCCAAGTGGAACGTCAACTTCGGCTTCTTTCTACGCAACATCACAACAAACGAGGAGACTTATTTCTACAGCAGCAATAACACCCGCTACTTCGACATGCCAAAGCTGGTAGGCAACCGCGAGGACTTCGGGAGTTTTGTGGAAGAACTTAACAAAGGCGATATAATGGAGTGGGTACGGCAGCAGCGGCCAAATACCAAATTCGTGGTACATAGAGTGACAAACATGACAATTATAATTAATAAAATAATTCGTCATACTCTAGTTGGTCGTCCAATAAATCTACCAGACAACATAACAAACAACAATAGTATAATGCGCTATGTAAGGACAAATATGGCAGAGCGTATAATGACAATTTATGCTTCTTCAGGTGTCTAGCCCTTCATGAAGGCTACCGAATTGAGCAGCACGAGAGTTTCGAACAGCGGGTCCAAGAGCTATGCGAGAAGTCGTGCGCTAGTACAGAAACATTTCCGGGCGTTAACAACAGGGATGATCTCTACTATTTAGAAGACATGTTTGAAATAAATATTGCGTGTATGAACTTAATCAGCACGAGGAATCTATTCTTCAAAAAGCGACATGTTAAGGAACCAGATTTCGATCCTCACAAAATACACGCAAACGATTACAACAGCGATGATGAGCTAGCGAGCGATGATGAGGAGGAACAAGAAGTGCGTGTTGACTTTATTGACGATATGGCTGAGGAGGAGATCACGGAAGAAAGTGGTTTTGTAGAAACAACGCAAATGGATGAAGATATTTCGAAAGTGACTGAGCAAATATCGGATATACCGAAGCAGCCGTCAGCAACACTTATACACAAATCTCGGGGAATGTATAATAAAACACTCAATGTGAACCTTTTCGATGATCATTTTTCCTATATAAGCGACCTAGAGAGATATACAAAACCGTGGCGGTGACTTAATTGCAATAAACTTTGGGATCGCATTGGTAACTACAAGCGGCATGTTAAGATATGTGGTGAGGTGGGGACGAAGTACATCTACAAAGGCGGCGGTTTTGATCTTCCGAAAACTATACATAACGAACTACGAGAGGAGGGATACCAGGTAGACGATGATTACTACAGATTCCGAGCAACATTTGATTTCGAAGCCAGGTTTGAAGAAAATGAACACGTGCCGGGTAGCGAAAGAAAAATGGTTTATATCAAACGACTTATTCCAGCTAGCGTGTCCGTGTGTAGTAATGTGCCGGGTTACATGCAACCGCGATGTTTTATTGGTGAATTACAAGACATAGTTTCAGAAATGGATGCCTATTTATGCGAAATTTCCGAATGTGCTTTCAACATTATGGAAGAAAAATATAATGACGTTTATAGCAGTTTGAAAGAAAAAAGTGCGGAAAATAAAAAGTGCGAAAAGTGGTTGCGGAAGTGTAAATGACACCGCAACGAGGAGGCTATAAGTGACGCAAAGGGCCGTGCTTACGAGACCCGGAAATGGACAATATTATTACGACGATTTGAAGCTTGACTGAAGCAGTTGGTGGTGTTGGGCTTCAATAGTGGAAAGTTTGATCTTAATCTAATAAAACAATATTACGTGCCGCATCTAATTTATCGTGGAGCTAAGCTGGGTAACGCGATTGCTAAAACAACTCTTTTATGAGCATATCAACCGACAACCTGGTGTTTCTTGATATAACAAACTATCTAGCTCCAGGGACGAGTTAAGACTAATTTCTACGGGCATTTAACGTACCGCAACGGAAAGGTGTATGGCCTTATGAGTGGTTCCGGTTATTGGATCAGCTCGAAATAAGAGAACTACCACCGATAAGTGCATTTTATAGCACTCTACGTCAGAAACAACTTAGCGAGGAATATTACGTATATGTTCAAAACGCGTGAAGCAATAACGTTTCAAGCAAATTGTCTTGAATATTAATTGTAAACTAATTTGCTTTGTGTAGTACGGATTTGGTGTATGTGTGTGTGTTTTCAAGTAACTAAAGTAATTGAGAAAAAGTTGTAAGGAAAAAGATATATGATATGATTTTGGTATTTGATAATATTTTAGTGTAGATATGTAATTGTGTAAACATGGCTGTGTAATTTTATAAATTTGTGATGAAATTAGATTAGAATTGTATTATAAGGAAATTTGTGGTACGCAAGTTAAAGATTAATGCATTTTTTAGTATTTTGGTTACAAAGTAGGTCAATATAATGATTTAAATGTTTTAGATGTATGAGTGATATGCTAGAGTGGTACAACAACCTGGATGTCGCACCGTTCCTTGAAGCCGTACAGAAGATGTTTGATAACTTCGAATCGTGGGGCGTTGATATGTTTAAGCAGGCTATCAGTCTACCCGGTGTTGCTATGTTACGTATGTTTCAGCGGCTACCGAAAGGTGGATTGTTTACGCTATTCCATGAGAAATGGAAAGATATACACGGCTTAATTAAAGAAAATATTGTAGGCTGTCCATCCATAGTATTTCATCGCTGTCATGAAGCCGGAAAGACACGAATTCGAGGTGATAAATTGGTATCCAAAATATTGGGCTACGACGCTAACGAATTGTATCAATGGTCGCTGTGTCAGTAAATGCCAGCGGGTGTATTTTCGGTATGGCGTTCAGAGTTTCGTGAAGCCGGAGAGGACGTGGCCGTGAATGGGGGAACACGATAAAAATTCGATGAAGCTGTATCAAGAAATGATAATATCCGGATGAAACGTGTGCAGGCCTACACTCATTGCGTTAAGGAGCTCATGTATGTTGAGCACGTGCGGAGAGAATTGTGTTCACGCTTTGGCAGAGAGGATGTGGTAATACAACAGAGATTCAACGGCTGTCAGAAACCATTTCAAAATGGCATTAGCAGGTATTACGTTGATGGCTATGTATCACGAGGGAAGTATGGTAACGAAAAAGACATCATTATAGAGTACGATGGTTGCTATTGGCATGGTTGTTGGGGTATAAATTTAAACAAGAGAGATGAAGATTACTATAAACGCCAATACGACACTAAGAGGAAACACGAATTCTTCGAAAAGATGAATTGCGAATTTAAATGGGAGAAAGAATGCAGATTTGACGACTATATATCGAAAAAAAACAACGAGCCCGAATGGAGAGAGTGGAAGACGGTAAATGCAAATAGTTGCTTCGACAAATATGTCGTTACGGTGAAAGAAATAGTGGCGGCAATAAGGGAGGATAAGGCATTTGGCGTAGCAGAAGTGGACATTCAAGTGCCGTACTGGAACAAAACAGCTAGAGAGTTTTGGGAGGAGATGCCCCCGGTGTTTGAGAACACTGAGATAAGCATAGACGATATTGGACCGGAAATGAGGGCCTACGCGGAAGAGCATGGAATTATGAAGTCGCCGAGACGAGCTCTTGTTGGATCATACCATGGCACGAGGATACTTCTAGCGACACCACTACTAAAATTTTACTTACCGAAGTGCGGTCTACAGATAACTCGTATTCACCAGTTCATAGAGTATCAAAGAGTAGCGGCCTTCGAAAATCTTGGTGATGAAGTAGCCAATGGACGGCGAGAGGCTGACATGGACGAGTCGAAGAAAATTTGGGGTGAGATGTTGAAACTCTTCGGAAACAATTGCTATGGGCGCCTGGCTATGGAAAAAACACAACTTGAAGACGTTAGCTTTAAACCAGCGGGCGAAGCAAGGTCAATGGTACGAGGCGGGCTGTTCAAAAAGATGGATGCGATAAGCGACGGCATCTACCAAGTGCACATGAATTAAGAGAAGGGAGTTAGTAATTGCTTAATTAGAGTTGCTTTATCGGTATTATATTAGTGTTGTTAAAGTTTGTGGTGAATTATACAGAGGTTTAGCGAATAAATTGTAAATGTTTCAGCTTAGGCTTCGAGGAATTAAGTTGAATGTGTGCAAATATAAATGTATGAATTTGGTTGGAGGTAATTAGTTGTGACAAAGGCATTTAAAGTAGAATGCATGTATTATACTAGATAATAGTAAATTATTGAAAGTTATTAGTTGATATTGATTTAAAGCATTAGGTAGCTGAAAGAAGCATGGTTATAGCAGTGTTAATAGGATTATATTAAAAAGTTGGTTCGGTATTTTTAAAATGCCAGTTAGGTGTAATATTTGTAAAACTGTTTTTCTATTTATTTTTAAGGGCGGTTTCAGCTTCGTTATAGACATTTGTGTGTTAATTTCAGGTGCTAATGGATCTCCCAAATATAATTCCCTTCTTCGTCTACCAGTATGCAAAGCTACGGATGTTGGAGTTCAACCATTTCTTACTACGAAACTTAGGGATGGAGAATTTCCAGCTAATCCAGATGGATACCGACAGCTTCTACTTTGTGGTTGCCAACGAAGATCTATCATCCATGATTTCCGATTCGTCCATTCGCCATCGCTTTACATCTCAAATGCCATCATATTTCGCGGCCGACCAGTATTCGCAAAGAACGCCGGGCCTTCTTAAATTGGAATGGAAGGGTGAGGTAATGATTGCCCTTAATTCGAAGACTTATTTCGGGTGGCAGCACGATGGTGGCATAAAAGTGTCGACTAAAGGACTGTCGAAGACTACTAACGTTGTAAATAGAGACATATTCAAGAGTGTTTTGGTTACGAAAGAAAAATCTGGAGGAACTAATCATGGTGTCAGAATCAAGGGTACAGAGCTATTACAGTACGAACAAAAACATGATAGCCTAACATACTTCTACCCGAAGAGGAATGTTGACAATGATGGTATAAGCACGAAGCCAATTTTGATATGATTGTTGCAATATATATAAAGTGATGTTGCTTGTAATATTAATATAAGTGTAGCGTTGATTAATATAGTGTAGTATTAGCGAGTTAACTGCGCTTCATGAGGAAAAAGGAGGATTTTTTTGATAATTGTGAAAAGCTGAAACAGTTGCATGGAACGTCGATATTAGAATATACGAGAAGATTTTAACAATTTGCAGCTGAATAATGTGTGTGTAAGGGTAGTTTATAAAAATGGGTATACAGGATTCAGGATGTATGAAAATAGTTATTGTCGAATGTATGGGAATAAGTTGTTGGAAGTTATCGGCTAACTTAACATGTATCGAAGGAAAAGCTATTTGTAATACAAAATGTGTCAATTTTTTACGGTGGAGGGTGTGTGAGTTTTTATATATGTTTAAATAATTAAAACATTGCGATTACCCTGTTGTTTGAACTGAGCGATTAGATGAAAGCAAAATTGAGAGATATTAGATACTCGTATTATCATTGATACCCTGTCAGAACACTTGACATTGTTACCCTTGTGGACATCACGGGTATTTAGTATCACGCAAGTAATATATAATGTGTTTGGTATCATCTTTATAATTATGTTATGGTGGAAATATCAACCATACCAGTCTTAATGACAGTTTCAAGGTCACTGAAACTATACCATGTTCAAGGTCATTGTGCGTTTGCAATTGCACGGTGAACGAATGAAATCATTTATTTTTACAATGCACATTTTAGGGCAATAAAAACCCAAAAGCTGAAAACATAACCACAATAAAATATATCTCACGTTAAATAAAAATTGAACGCCAACAAGCACTTCCTAACGTTTACATTGCCTTTAAACCACCAAACGCCATGGCCGAAAAATCTAACACAGCCGCTAGTCAAATGCTAGAAAAAGAAAATTCTCTCAAGAAATAATTCGCCTAACTAGCTTTTGATCACTACCCGGGGTCTGGAAGCAGTCCCATCGGTCATCATAACTTAAGCCGTAGTTAAATTAATCAAGCCATAGTTCCTCGTTATCTGAATGCTTTCGAAGACATTAGCCCTAAAAACAATTATATCTAATTGCGTTAATCCGCACCATTCCTAGCACAACACCGTAACCGTCAACTACTAAAATGTTCACCCTATTTCCAGCTGTAATTTTCCATTTACGACAACTGCACTATGCAAAAGACCTAGCTAATTTTCGGAGGAAGACTGCTTAGAATGCTTACGTCAATCATGCTACGCCTACAGGACCTCCTCACCAGTTGACGGAGTCATCTCTTAAGATACTCTATGCCCTGAAATGCCGCCAATTAAACATGCAGGATACCCGCTTTAGCTATTATGTTTACATTATCAACATTAACATCAAGTAATCACTTTAGATTCTGTATAACTCAGCGCCGAATGATCTGCAGGTGTATATCGTTGCAACTTTGAACCATTTCGTCTCTTTTGCCGCTTCCGTACTGATTTGATACACCCGCCTGTCGTGGGACCAGCTCCTGCAACAAAATTGCAGCAACAAAGCACCACTCAATCATATTAATATACCGACCTAAGGGTGCATACCCAAAATGCTTATTGATGATAATAACTTTTACCACAACCGTAGACATTTCATTATCAACTAATAATTATACATCCTGTTCCAGCAGTGTATATACTGTCACTGATTTTTTTCCCGCAAACAATTGTTCATTGCGCCGATGTCCCATTTGAATGCCTTGAAATCTACTCGTTTAATTACAGGCTAGCTAACTGAAAACAGAGTGCTCTGGTTCCAATTTGTGAAAAATGACGTATTCCGGATTCGATCCATTAGCCTAGATTTAGAAAAATAGAAATTGCGAAAATTTCCATAACACAAGTGATGTGCCAAAAACAAAGGAAAACAAAACAATATATAACAATTCACATATAGTAGGTATACCCTACGTATTTTAAACACCCGAACATCATATTTTTACACTCACTAAAATCAACAACACATCAGCCAATCATTAATGGGGAAGTGATTCTACAATCGTATCAACGAGTTTCTCGGTACCCTCCTTGTTCGGATGGATACCATCCTGGAAATACCGACCATCTATCGAATCAATCTTTATCACTCGGCAGTTATCTGGGAGTGCGCTGTTCAATTCCAAATCAAGCAACATTTCATTATAGCGGTTAAGATGCCCCCCAATGCGATCTTCGTTATTACCAGGGCGATTCAAAATAGTCATGATATATAAGCTACACCAATCGTGATTACTACAAAATTCCCTGGCTAAATTCGTTACAGTTTTAATAAGTCTTTTGGGCCCAACACGAGCGGAATTCTTCTTCGTGAAAAGATTATTTGTGCCTGCGCACACAACGACTTTCGTTACATACTCTCCCACAATGAAGCGAAGCACAAAAAATATATTGTAGCTTTGCGCCAGAGACAGAAATACATTTTGCGTTGGAATTCGTCCTTCGAGACACGTAGTTTGACCGAACCAACTTCAACAATGAGTCACCGATCAAAATTACCGAGGGCAAACTGTCCAGCTCCCCCGAAAAATACTCCCGTAACCGCATGAGAATGCGTCCTGCTGCGTTACCAGGCGGTCCCCAGAAGACATTACACCGATTGTTCTCGATCAATTGCTTTTCACCTGTCTCGAGTAGTTTCCCGAGAAGATACGAATTCTGTTTAAACTTCTCAAAATCGAGACGCAGCATTACGAACTCGCGCGCAGCCAACCATTTGTATCGGTGCTTACTTAGAATTTGGCGGCTCAGATGTTTAGCTTGTTTGCCAGTACACTCGCGCAGTAACAATCCCGCAGTTCGATTATCTTCCCCGAGAAACGCCTTACCATATTGATACAGCTGTTCGACACTGGTCCACGACCTATGCCACAGCGTGATGCGACTGGAATGAAGATGTGAGAATGGATGCGCCGAACCGAAATACCGAAGCTGGGCCTGAACATAGCAAACAACAGTAATCAGATGTGTAATTGCTTTAATTGCCAGATTTTGTGTATTACCACATCTTGTATCTACCGCGAACGCTTCGATAACAAGACTAGGTACTACACGTCTCCGGCCACCCTCAAAAGTTATGCATTTTTAGCTGTCGCTATGCCTACTGAATCAAGAAATGAACGTAACTTTCCGCGCTTCCATATCGCCTGCACAATACGCGGCTGCAAGACTGATAGCTTTCTGTAACCCGCGATGCTTAGAACCTTTTGGTACGAACGCAGTCATCTGAGACGGTTCAACATATGCAAGCCTATCCGTTGAAAAAAATTGCACCGCGACGCTGTCCGTTGTTGGACGCCTCTTGTTCTTCAGTTGAGTGTTCTCGGCTCGACCAATCCTAGCCGGCCAAGGCGGATAACCTGGAAACTTTGCATACACAACATCATCTTCTTGGAAACCAACCGCCTCCTTGCTAGTTGGGTTTAAAATCTCGCGTGCTGAATCTAAGTCTTTGTTCTGTGAATAGGAATCGGACATATCACTCTTTAAAATGAAAGCTGGTTTCACCCTATCAATAGAGACGATTTCCGCCTTATTGTCACAATCGATTGTGACCGTTTTATCACCAAGGGACAACACTTGGTAGGGACCGACATATCTGTCTGATAGCGAAGATTTCGGCTGAATTTCCCTCAGCCAGACATGTGTCGCTGTCTTTAAGCTAACTGGAACATAGCAAGCGTTTTGAAAATCGCGACGTGGCTTAGGAAACTCACGAATCATTTGAAACAGCTTGCAAATGAAGTCGGACGTGGGTTTTTCAATCTTCGGGTTACTACATACAAAATAATCAGACGGCAACTCTAGATTAGCACCATACACTAACTGCGCTGGACTAAACCCTTCACGACCAATAGCCGACCGAAGTCCTAACATTACGAGAGGCAAAGCTTGGTACCAGTTACTGGTATCTGAGCATTTCGCTCTCAATGCGTTCTTCAACGTACGGTGGAACCGTTCGACTGCACCGTTGCATTGTGGGTGATATGATGTCGTCCGCTTTCTTTTAATACCCAGATGTTCCATCAACCTACCCCACAAACTCGATTCAAATTGCTTACCGCGATCCGAAATCAAAATTCGTGGTATACCAAATCTACTAATCCATGTGTGTAAAAATGCAGCTGCTACTGTTTCCGCTGAAATATCCTTCACTGGAACCGCCTCTGCCCAGCGGCTGAACCGATCAACTATGGTCACCAAATACTGATGTCCGAAAGATGGCGGTAGTGGTCCTACTATATCGATATGGACAGTATGAAACCTACCCGTTGTAGGTATCTTGCCAAGTGGGCTGCGAATATGCTTCGTAACTTTAGCTCGTTGACATTGTTGACAAGCATTGACCCACTGCTTAATTTGGCGATTCATTCCCCGCCAAACATACTTTTCTTTAATCATATTCAACGTCGGTCGAACGCCGGAATGTGCCAGGCCGTGAATCTGCTGGAACACACGATATCTCAGTGTTGGAGGCAATATCGGCCTGAAAAACCTATCGCAAACTAACTTTTCACCATCTATCTCACATTCCACTAACCGCGATTGTTCCGGTACATCCGTCGACACCTGGGCGCAAGCTACATCTGTTAATGTGACTGGTGAGCAATCACGAACATCCCTAGATAATGTATCGGCTATGATATTTTCAGCTCCCGAAATATGTTCAATACGACAATCGTACTCCGAAATATAAGATAACCACCGTGCTTGCTGGGGCGTTGGATGCTTCATGTTCATTGCATTCACAAGCGGTTTATGATCCGTTATTATCGTGAAGCTATATCCCATGAGCCAGCTAAACTTTTTTAAACTCAAATATATAGCTAGTAGCTCACGGTCGAAAGCAGACTTTTTCGATTCTAACTCCGACAACTTGCGCGAGAAAAACGCAAGAGGTCGCTTCTGACCCGCTCCATTGATTTGGTGAAGAACCGCACCCACAGCCGTTTGCGACGCATCCGTCGCCAGTTCAAACCTACAATTTTCCTGCGGGTATTCTAGCTTTGAGCAGTTACGTAACGCGAATTTGAGAGCATTGAATGCCTTAAGTGCATCAGTGCTCAGTGTGACTGGGGCGGTCTTGCTTTTTGCGTTTCGTGTGAGATCCGTCAATGGGGACGCTATCTCCGAAAAGCCTGGTATAAATCGGTGATAGTACCCTGCCATGCCTAGAAATCGACGTAAGGCACGAACATCCGTGGGTACTCCAATGCGTTCTATCGCATTCACCTTGTCGGGTGACGGTTCAAAACCCCCCTCAGTAATAAACATACCGAGAAATTGGACAGATCGTTGAAAAAATTTGCATTTCCTGGGTTTTACCCGCAGAGTAAACTTCTGAAGCCGTTCAAACACAGCTTCCAGGTGTGCTAAATGCTCGGCGTCACTTTTACTAGCTACCAAAATGTCATCTAGGTACGCTCTAGCAAACGGAAGATCCCTCAGAGTCGTATCAATCAGACGCTGGAAACTCTGAGCTGCATTTCTAAGCCCAAATGGCATCCGCTTATAAATAAACAGCCCAAAGGGTGTTGTGATTGCCGTCTTCAACTGGTCGTTTAACTCAACTGGAATCTGGTGATACGCTGACAGGAGATCAAGCTTGGAAAAAACTGTGCACCCATGCAATTCGTTCGTTATATCCATAATGTTAGGCATTGGATACCGATCTGGTACCGTTTGCTTATTGAGCTGACGGTAATCACCACAAGGGCGCCACGGATCCGCGGAATCTGCTTTCGCTGCCATATGCAATGGTGAAGCCCAAGGAGACTCTCCGCGATACACTATGCCCTGCTTCTCCAACTTGGTAAAGTGATCTTGCGCAATCGCTAGTTTATTGCCAAACAGTCTCCGCGGTTTCGCAAAAGACGGGGAACCCGTTGTCCAAATGGCATGAGTGACAGGGTGCGTGGGTTGCACATCAGCGTCTATTCCGCTGAAAATATCCGCATACCGCTGCAATAGTAGCTGTAACGTTTTGTCATCAGTCTTACTCAGTTGAACTGCGTTAACCTTCGCGTGGTAAGGCAGAGTGATCAAACGATTGTTGCGGCAATCAATAAGAAAATTATGGTTTGAAAGAAAATCTCGTCCCAAAATTGGCTGGGTAACATCCGCAACAACAAATTTCCACGAAAATTTTGGCTTATGATGCAATAGTTTGAAAGATAGTTCACGCCAACCGTATACCTTAACGGCTGAGCCATTTGCAGCAGTGAGCTTTGGAAGACTTCCATCGCGAATACTACCTCTGTCTGAAAATCTTATAGGTAAGATGCTCACATCACTGCCACTATCTGCCAGAAAGCAACCAACAACAGACGCGGCGACCGAAATGGTATTCACCCATTTTTCCGTTACTCCGGCTGCTGCCGCTCGAAAGCCGGAGTCGGCCGGTTTCCCGGTTTGGTAGGCCCCCTGTACAACCGAGATTGTGTTATGCACCTATTTCGCGATGCGTTCCGTAATCCGGACGTTCCAAGGCGCAATGAAGGTCCCTTGCTTTGAAAACTACAAGGGGCTTTGCACATATTCGCCCTAGTGCCAAAATGAAAATGATAGTAACACCATGGCCCGTTTTCATTGTACTTCCACCTACTACTACCGCTGCGGTTGCGCTGAAACCTCGGCCCGCTAAGAGACCGTTGTCGAGCCCGGCCATTTCGGTTACCAGCTTGGTCCACTGTCACTGCTTGCACAGCAAGAGTGAGTTGCGATACCTGTTCCCGCAACTCAGCTATTTCATCCCGCGAAGGTCCTGTACTCACAGCATTGACACTGGAGTTACCCTGAGTCTGCTCGACCATCTTATCGGCAGCCTCTGCCAAACGTTCCATAGTTGCGTTCTCAAAGGACGCTAACACCATTTTAATCTGTGTGGGAAGCATCTCAAAAAAACGCAGTTTGACAAGTTCCGTGTTACCTGGAGCTAGCTGCTGAAGTTTACGCAGCGCTACAGATGGTTTCGAGTCACCAAGTGTCTGTTGGTTAAGCAACCATCGCAATTTCTGATCCTGGGTCTCATCAAAATGCGCGATGATGCACCGCTTAATGTCATGGAACGACGCTGATACATCAACACCGCTGTCAACAATAACGTTCGTGGGTATGGCCCGCAACACGCTTTTCTTCATGACCGCCTCCGACACCCCGTCTAATAATTGTGCGACTTGATCAAACCACTGTCTCGTGTCTGCTTCAAAAAAGGGCGCTAACTTCACCGGCATCTCAGTATGCGTCGATGTTATTGGAAATGCGGAAGCTGTAGCTGTGGTAGGTGGCATACTCGTTGCTGTAGAAGTACCCTGTCCTGTCACACTTGCTAAGGCCATTCGAACAAATTGTGGCTTTTCCGCCTTCAACAGAACTATGATATCATTCTTGGTAGCCCCTGCGGGTATTTTGTAATCAACTTCATCCTCATGGCACAACGACAAAGTCTTTTCTAGCTCACTTTTGTTGTACTGTTCAAGCCCAGGTCCCGGGTTCAACTCTACGTTCCCCGATAAAATAAGCAACCATCGGAGTTCCCCTATGTGTCGAGCCGATAATCGGCAACTGAAAACCCGCGTCATTGATAACTGTTTCCACACAAAAACACAACACCCTTTGTAATCTACCGTGACACCGACTGGCACGGTTTGCGCCCACGCAACATAGAACAATGCGCGATTAAACCACCTCGGACGCAGTGTGTCTAAACCAACATGTACCGAATCAGTGATACTCTCACGACTCACTAGACAACGTGCAAACATTACCCAAGATACAGCGACCATGAAAAAATGCGCCATCCTATCAACCCTGTACACTTTAAATGCTTTTATACTCAACGCTTTTAAGTTTTTAACGCTTTTATTTTAATGCTGAACGCTTTTAAGCTACCCCTCATCAAATTTTCAACTACGAAATTGTAATTAAAGGTATACCCGCTACAATACGTACAACGTTAATAACAGTTAACTAGTCATAATTTTAAATTAACAAACATCAACAACAAAAGCATTAATGTAATACATCACCATTTTTGTAGCGTTCCCGAGAGCCAATCTTTGTCACAGCAACTTGCACCGACTATTCACCACCCGAATAATATTAGCCAATGCAATCCAATCTCTCAGCCACCAACACGCGATACTCGCCAACTCTGTTGTAAACGATATGCAGCTCCGAAGAAAAACTTGCTCCGCTATATGAGGCAAACGGTCGTTGACTTGTAAATTTGACACAAGAGAATTAGCGCGCCGAAAAACAGTAATGAAGTAGTAATTTAATCACGTCGGGTTCACCACTATGTGCGATTGTAATTGCACGGTGAACGAATGAAATCATTTATTTTTACAATGCACATTTTAGGGCAATAAAAACCCAAAAGCTGAAAACATAATCGCAATAAAATATATCTCACGTTAAATAAAAATTGAACGCCAACAAACACTTCCTAACGTTTACATTGCCTTTAAACCACCAAACGCCATGGCTGAAAAAATCTAACACAGCCGCTAGTCAAATCCTAGGGAAAGAAAATTCTCTCAAGAAATAATTCGCCTAACTAGCTTTTGATCACTACCCGGCGTCTGGAAGCAGTCCCATCGGTCATCATAGCTTAAGCCGTAGTTAAATTAATCAAGCCGTAGTTCCTCGTTATCTGAATGCTTTTAAAGACATTAGCCCTAAAACAATTATATCTAATTGCGTTAATCCGCACCATTCCTAGCACAACACCGTAAACGTCAACTACTAAAATGTTCACACTATTTCCAGCTGTAATTTTCCATTTACGACAACTGCACTATGCAAAAGACCTAGCTAATTTTCGGAGGAAGACTGCTTAGAATGCTTACGTCAATCATGCTACACCTACAATAACTAAAAATAACTAATCGGTAGAGTATTCTGTAAATTTTTCTCGCTGATTTTCGAGCTCACATAGACGTTTCTGCCATTGCCGACTTGGGGAGGAGGCCCTCTCTGATCCTGTTTTCGTGTTTTTTGAAGCTTTAGGAGATCCGTTTGGGGTTTCGGCTTTTTCAGGCCTACCTTCGACTGCCTTCGCCTAGCGCTCCCAGCGTGTCCAAAGGCACATGGGCCGCGTTGGGAAGGCTATGTACCGCTTGTTTACTTGAACGTATTTATGCTCGATATATATAATAAGCATTAATTGCTAATAGTTGTAGTTGTAGGTGTAGTTGCGCATGGAGCAGTAACTAACATAGGTGAAATATCGGGAGTCAGTGACGGCGCGGCGGAGATTCGTGTAGATTGGATGAGCAAAGTACACTGGGATGTTTATTTCGATACATTTGTTAGGTTCCTCTTCCTCAAAATTGACGACGGAACACATCTTTAAAACGTGCGGCCCAAGGTGTCCTTTCGGAGCCATTTCTCTCAATTACGCTTCTATGTAAAAATAAATGGGTCTGTTCGTGACTGGCTGTGCCGAGTTAGCACATGGCCTGGCGCAACGCGACCCACAATGGTTTCTCGCCGAACCGTGATGACGCTACAAACCCTTGTACGAAATGTCGGCAAATTGATTATAACATCCTGCGAGGGTGCACTCAATTAGCTAATTAGTCCTTACCGGCTCTCGGTCAGTGTCTTCGTACAGTTATATCTAACAGGCAACAGATTGATAGCAAGGAGACCAGGATTAAGTGAATGCGCTAACTCTCGATATTTACGTAGAGCAATATAAAACGGTCTAGCTTCTCAGAGGGAGTATATCAGCTAGCCGCTGTTATTCCTAGAGTGGGGGAATGCTATAGAACAGATTGACGATCGAGAGGGAAGGGCTGTTTGTTTATCGAACGCGTTAGAAAATAATGAACGCTGGTGGATAATTTAGATTGCGGCGCAGGCCCCTCAATCTCAGAAAATTGTCTGTGACGTGCATCCTTAAAACGAGCGGTACATAAAGTAGCGCGTTTCTCTGTGACACTACCTCAGATTCGTTCTACTAAGAGAAGTATTATTTTGTGCTTGGTGATGCCGAGGCTGCACGATCGCCTGCTTAAAATGATTTAAACAGATGTTCGGCGCGAAAAGTTTGACGCGTTTTGCCCTGTTGACTTTGCGTAAATTGATCGCCAGCATCTACCGGTGTGTGTCTTTGGTGCTTGACCATTGGAGATCACGGTCGGGACTGCGTTAGTTGCTCTATGCTAGGATAACCAAGGTGGGGTAGCGGACCCGGTTGTGTTGGCTGTCGTAAGTAAGCTAGATATACACGAGTTTGCACGATCGGAGCCCACAGTTTTTTCGTGGCAGATTAACAGGCGACAACGGGGTATGGTGGTAGACAATGGCCCGGGTGTGTCCCTCCGGTCATCTGATGTTGGAGGCGAATAGTGGCACGGTCGTTTAACGTGGGTGTTTGAAAGGCAATAAACTACAAATTCAGGTTAGATGTGGCATACCTAAATGAATTAAGCAAATCTTGGTAGACAGTGCTGTCGGAACTATGAGGGTCCTCGGTACCCTAAGGCATTCAGATCACACAGGGATTCCTATCACTGTCGGTGAGATTGGATTCATTGCTACAAATACTGCATTTAAAAGCCATTTTAAGACCTTGTAGCATCTAGAATTCAAGTTATGTGACATAATATATTTTGAACTCACAAAATTCGATCGCTTTGATTTCTCTGTCATTATTAAGTTTTATTTGAAGTTTTTCCTTCATTATACCTAGATTTACCCCCAATTGTTACGTTTTCACTTTTACCCTTCACTTAATCTATTGTTTTGCTGATTTTACGAAGCTTTCTACTCAGTAGGTGGAAATTTAATATGCAATAAAGTTTTACGAAAACTTACCCACACACACTTAGTTTACAATCGATATACGGCTCCGCTTTAGTAATGTTTACAACAACTCAGTCAGGCGTAGCTTGCGGAGTAACGCGCAGCGGTATACACCAAAAACTGATGTTACAAAAGAAAATTAGTCGTTGATCGATTCATTTGATACTTCAATTATCATAAAGTATCATTTCACGATATCATGATTTATGAAAAGTCATGCCTTCATGCGATTGTAAAACAGTCCAAACACTTTCTTCAATAGCACTCGGGCTCCAATTACGCCAAAAGATCCTGGTTTTGCAAGCCCAAAAAGACGGGTAAACGGATTTTGAAACGGGGTTCTCAAGTACAAAGTCGCGACGTGTGATCCAGCAGCGGCCGGCGGCGTGTGTTCTTCCGCTTGTTTGATCGGCCAATTGGAGTGCGTGATTATTTTAACAAGCCTATATGCCACGCAACGGTGATCGTCATGGATTACACCGTCGTGACGGCTTTTTTGGTCAGCTCTCGTTCGGAGTTGGAACGAGAGATGGATAAGGAAATGCGGAGACACCGGCGCTGAACCTCGGTAGATCCCCCACCTAAAATCAGGGAAGTCTAAAAAAGGATGGAACACCGCTAAGCCAGACGCAAGCCGTGGACCCTTCTGATGGAGTGTGGAGCGCACCCAATTTGTTATTAGAGTCTCATTTATCGAAATCAGCTCTATGAGCTAATAGTAGATTTTACTAAGAACTGCGCTGCTATATTCTATGTACGTTTTCTATTGGTGTAAGTTATTTTTTACATGTTTGAAAGCGAAATGAAGTATACATATTATTGAGAAAAGTTTTATAGGTAGTACAATCTATCATATCTATGTAACATTTAACCGTGAAAGAGAGCAAGCATTTTAAGCAAAAACACTTGCCGTATATATTTCTATCTTGTTCACTTAATGTTCTCAGATCACTTGCCGGTTCGATGGTTAAGGAATAAGTAGTATCTAGTATTATATTTTCTCAAATTTATATTTTAATTTATTAAACTCGTATGCAAGCGGCTCAAGACTATAATAAAATGGTGGATATATCTTTACCATGATTGAGAACTTCAAAATAATTTTAATGTGATCGACATTTACCCTTTCATGCCCGAATTAATTTGTGTATCGTGCAATGTTTGACAAACTCACGCCTGTGCCAAGGATCGAACCCGAAACGTACGGTTGAAACTTGTGTACGCAAACCACTGAGCTATCTGAGAGCTGTTGGTCGGTTCCTTAAGGAACCTCACAATGCGAGCGAATAGCAACGCATGTTCAAACGTACGATATACGACAAACTCAGTAAACACAACGAGTCGCAATGTGCGTTGGGTCCATTTGGACCTAGTGGGCATGAGAGGGTTAGTTATGCAATAGGTTAATTTTTTGATTAACCCTTTTATGCCCGAATTAATTTGTGTATCGTGCAATGTTTGACAAACTCACGCCTGCGCCAGGGATCGAACCCGAAACGTACGGTTGAAACTTGTGTATGCAAACTACTGAGCTATCTGAGAGCGGTTGCTCGGTTCCTTAAGCAACCTCACAATGCGAGCGAATAGCAACGCATGTTCAAACGTACGATATACGACAAACTCAGTAAACACAACGAGTCGCAATGTGCGTTGGGTCCATTTGGACCTAGTGGGCATTAGAGGGTTAACGTAACAGATTTTCATACCTCACTATCCAATCTACGGATATTTAAATATGTGTTAAACTAAACACCTCTTTCACTGTCCAGAAACTATGAGTTGAGAGACTTTCACTTTTTATTAAAACGCAAAATTTCATTCTATATAATTGATACACTGTTTTAACGAATATACATGATATTCGGTTCTTTCTATAAAGAAATTTATGCCTGAGTCAACTTTTACCTCGAATACTTAACAGATCACAATCACAGCAGATGTTTTGCGCATTAACACTCAACAAGTTTTGACGTTATCATATATAAGTTGCGTAAAAAATTTAAAGTTACGTTCACAAAGTGTCCACAGATAGCCTGCAAAATGTGAGATCCTTGTACTCAACCTCCAATTGCATCATTCTGGGTAAACGTTGTCTATACAAAACTCGCAAAAATCATACTAGAGATCTAAATTGCAAAGCTCAAGTTTTAAACAAAAATTGGTCGCTGTGTTACCGATTTTATACCGTAGATAAAGGTAGCCTCTTGCAATGTGGTAGGAAACAGTAATACGGTATCGAGGAAAATTTCAGACAGTATGATAACTCGAGTTAACAGGGAAAATAGCATTGTACATTACATAGCTGCCCAGTAATCAAACATCACACAAAGTCTACCGAGGACGGATATGATACGAAAATTGTGCTACAGCAATGTTATTTATTCAAAGTATGCATTTTCAATGTAATATTTTAGGCAGTTATTGCTAGAATTGGTGTATTAATATTTTATCTTTCTTCCTGAGCTAACACAGAGTGCGTAGATGCTATGGCTAGGACTTTTGAAACTTGAAAACTTTTGTAGATTATCAACACGGGGAACAGTATGGGTTTAGAACAACACATTAAACGTTTACTGATGAAGTCTAACTATAGCAGCACTTTTATGTACTAGCGCAATCAAAAACAGTCAACTAATACAACTCTAAAGCGTTAACCAATCTCGTTAAATTATAAAATGAAACTGGTAAATAGTTTTAGAAATTACAATTTGTCGCTGTTTTCAAAGACATTCTAAAAATATGTGTCGATGTACACATTAACTTTTACTCTTCGATAACACTAATCATTCTTTAAAGTATTTATTTATCACTGTGATGCATGGCTTAAATTTCAAATATATTGTTTTAATACCTGCGACCGTGTAAATGCAAGCCGAGTCACAAACAAAAGCATAACATATTTCTCATAAGGACTTGTTTTCTAAATTTATTCCTTTAATTTAGCAACAACTGTTATGGAGTCAAGTTATTTGACCTCGATATTTGTCCTTACTTAATCTTTAATTACTATCTATATGTTAAAAAACTAAAAAAGTTTTTCTTGAGACTTGACTTTGTATACACAATAGTTATGGATGCACATCTGCCCATCATCGCATTGATGTGGATTGCCCCTTATTACGTACCATCCCTATGATAACTTAGAACACTAAATATTTGAGCCTGTCGCAAACGGTCGAGCGTCAAAGGAGTTTCACATTTGGCCTAGAACATTGACTGTATCGATCACCTCCTACATCACCGGGGGTTGCCCGAGTGCGGCGAAGTATCCATGCCTGCACAGCTCGCAAGATTCCCACAGGATACAAAAACTTGAAATAAATAAGTGATTTCTGATTTTCATACATCACTACTCACGCTGTTTATTAACTGCATTTACTCGCAAAAAATAATCAGTATTGAAACTTCACTATATAGCTAGTTGCAATGCGATGGAAAAGAAATCTTAACATATGTCCGGAATTTTAATTTCAGCTCGTTAATAATTAAAAAATCAATTTATTTTTATATTGAGTTTTCGAAGTTCTTCTAAGGAAAATATGGAGCTGATGTAAACTCTACCGTTCGCCATTTCTCATAAACTTTTTGATTTGTACATTACATTTGTTTTGAAGTCTCCAGCTTAGCACATACAAGCCAAGTCTGACAACTGATACGTTTCTGCAATGATCTGTCTTATATAGATTATTTCATCTAAGAATATGTTGACAGTGGCGACGAATGATGCATGTGAATAAAAGTTTGTTGTCGAAGGTCGCTAGCTGTTAAAATATTTCGTCTCCAGCAGTGCGAGAGCCTTTATAAAGTATAATAATAATTGATAGATTCTGTATCACATTCACGGTTATTCTAAATGTAAATTAAACTGTCCGTAAACATACACTGTGTACTCTATTTGTTTTAATAAAACATTTTGCACACTGAAGTGACGCTAGCAGGTCGTTCTCCACTGGTATATGTACAGCAGAAAATTACAGGATACTCTACCGTTAACGTTGGTAATCTACTACAATAACTGTGCGATTGTAATTGCACGGTGAACGAATGAAATCATTTATTTTTACAATGCACATTTTAGGGCAATAAAAACCCAAAAGCTGAAAACATAATCACAATAAAATATATC
This sequence comes from Trileptium ribeirensis, assembly GCA_030248225.1. Taxonomy (NCBI): domain Eukaryota; kingdom Metazoa; phylum Nematoda; class Enoplea; order Enoplida; family Thoracostomopsidae; genus Trileptium; species Trileptium ribeirensis. The sequence continues at coordinate 2,119 of JASANE010006494.1, read as the reverse complement.
TCACGTTAAATAAAAATTGAACGCCAACAAACACTTCCTAACGTTTACATTGCCTTTAAACCACCAAACGCCATGGCCGAAAAAATCTAACACAGCCGCTAGTCAAATGCTAGGGAAAGAAAATTCTCTCAAGAAATAATTCGCCTAACTAGCTTTTCATCACTACCCGGGGTCTGGAAGCAGTCCCATCGGTCATCATAGCTTAAGCCGTAGTTAAATTAATCAAGCCGTAGTTCCTCGTTATCTGAATGCTTCCAAAGACATTAGCCCTAAAAACAATTATATCTAATTGCGTTAATCAGCACCATTCCTAGCACAACACCGTAAACGTCAACTACTAAAACGTTCACACTATTTCCAGCTGTAATTTTCCATTTACGACAACTGCACTATGCAAAAGACCTAGCTAATTTTCGGAGGAAGACTGCTTAGAATGCTTACGTCAATCATGCTACACCTACAGGACCTCCTCACCAGTTGACGGAGTCATCTCTTAAGATACTCTATGCCCTGAAATGCCGCCAATTAAACATGCAGGATACCCGCTTTAGCTATTATGTTTACATTATCAACATTGACATCAAGAAATCACTTTAGATTCTGTATAACCCAGCGCCGAATGATCTGCAGGTGTATATCGTTACAACTTTGAATCATTTCGTCTCTTTTGCCGCTTCCGTACTGATTTGATACACCCGCCTGTCGTGGGACCAGCTCCTGCAACAAAATTGCAGCAACACAGCACCACTCAATCATATTAATATACCGACCTAAGGGTGCATACCCAAAATGCTTATTGATGGTAATAACTTTTACCACAACCGTAGACATTTCATTATCAACTAATAACTATACATCCTGTTCCAGCAGTGTATATACTGTCACTGAGTTTTTTCGCCAACAATTGTTCATTGCGCCGATGTCCCATTTGAATGCCTTCAAATCTACTCGTTTAATTACAGGCTAGCTAACTGAAAACAGAGTGCTCTGGTTCCAATTTGTGAAAAATGACGTATTCCGGATTCGATCCATTAGCCTAGATTTAGAAAAATAGAAATTGCGAAAATTTCCATAACACAAGTGATGTACCAAAAACAAAGGATAACAAAACAATATATAACAATTCACATATAGCAGGTATACCCTACGTATTTTAAACACCCGACCATCATATTTTTACACTCACTAAAATCAACAACACATCAGCCAATCATTAATGGGGAAGTGATTCCACAATCGTATCAACGAGTTTCTCGGTACCCTCCTTGTTCGGATGGATACCATCCTGGAAATACCGACCATCTGTCGAATCAATCTTTATCACTCGGCAGTTATCTAGGAGTGCGCTGTTCAATTCCAAATCAAGCAACATTTCATTATAGCGGTTAAGATGCCCCCAATGTGATCTTCGTTATTACCAGGCCGATTCAAAATAGTCATGATATATAAACTACACCAATCGTGATTACTACAAAATTCCCTGGCTAAATTCGTTACAGTTTTAATAAGCCTTTTGGACCCAACACGAGCGGTATTCTTCTTCGTGGAAAGATTATTTGTGCCTGCACACACAACGACTTTCGTTACATACTCTCCCACAATGAAGCGAAGCACAAAAAATATATTGTAGCTTTGCGCCAGAGACAGAAATACATTTTGCGTTGGAATTCGTCCTTCGAGACACGTAGTTTGACCGAACCAACTTCAACAATGAGTCACCAATCAAAATTACTGAGGGCAAACTGTCCGGCTCCCCCGAAAAATACTCCCGTAACCGCATGAGAATGCGTCCTGCGGCGTTACCAGGCGGTCCCCAGAAGACATTACACCGATTGTTCTCGATCAATTGCTTCTTACGAGTAGTTTCCCGAGAAGATGCGAATTCTGTTTAAACTTCTCAAAATCGAGACGCAGCATTACGAACTCGCGCACAGCCAATCATTTGTATCGGTGCTTACTTATAATTTGTGACTCAGATGTTTAGCTTGTTTGCCAGTACACTCGCGCAGTAACAATTCCGCAGTTCGATTATCTTCCCCGAGAAACGCCTTACTATATTGATACAGCTGTTCGACACTGGTCCACGACCTATGCCACAGCGTGATACGACTGGAATGAA
>JASANE010006492.1:0-11748 GCA_030248225.1 Trileptium ribeirensis | reverse complement strand
ATTTGTTACGTTCTTCGTTCAGTTACGTATTGCTCTATAATTTGTGGTATGACGATACAGTATGAGATTTTATGTATCGACAGTTTTCACCAGCATTGTAGTTGTATGGGGTGGTAGTCGACATACCTTTAGAAGGCATCACATTGTAACACATGAAGTAAAAATTGTATTATGAAAATTTTGTACAAAAGGGTATTACATTTAGTATACTGAACGACTTATGATGATGTGCCCAGTTTTCGGCCTGCCACCAAGATCGTGTACATGTATTAGCAAGTATTTTTGGCGGTTCTTGGCTGCCCTACCAAGGTTTTTAGGGGTATTCACTAACTTCCTAGTTTGTTTTGGAGAATTGGTAACTCCTCCAAGTCTCTTTGATGCGAAAAAATAACCTATCAAGGTAGCTTGGGGGTTAGTTAATGTCGCCAAAATAACCTATGATTAAATAATTTGATAAGGTTCTGACCTGACACACCTTGGGGGTGGTTGAACAACAGCCACATTATTTATCATTCAGTATATAGAGGGGTACTATTGAATGTTATAGTTATATGAAGTTTTCGTAAAGCAAACTTGTTGGTACAGAGCGAATAAAGTGAGAAATTATAGTGTTTAATCGTTTACAATAGTCTTGTACGTCTGTGATAGTCATAACTCATAAACGGATGCATGCATTTTTGTTTGTTTGTTTTTGTTGCGCGCATAGCAATATCTAATTTCCTTTTTGTATACGGCTGGAATCGCGCTTATTTCTTTCCGAACCATACATTTAAATACTGAGTCTATATTCTACTTTGGCAGTTAGGCCGTGTGCACTCCTGATATTTTAGAATATAACTGTCAAATTGGTTTGATAGAGAGCGTTATTCTTTCATCGAAAACTAAATCGTTTTGCTATTTCCGATGAGGCATGGTTTCCGACGTACGAGCCAAAGCTAAAAAATACCATAGAAACCTGACATTTTCAAAATTTAATTTTGCCTAATTGAGTTTCTGGATTGGGGGTTGCAGTCGATGTGAGAAGAAAGTGCACAATTCATTCAATTTTAATCGGAACAGATAAAGATTTCTTTTAACCACAATCGAAAAAGAAATATCAGTCGTTGTCATTATTTTCAATCGAACGTATTTTTGCCCTGGGCTGCATATTTTTCTTTAACAAGTTATTTGTAAATTTTCAATGATTTTTCGTTTTGGTCATTAGCGAAAGAATAGAGAGTTTTATGTTTTGGAAGCTGCTGAAAATACCACTCGATTGTCTGGAATCGTAAAAATAGAAGCATTTATAGAAATATTTCCTTACTCAAAAACGTTTCTAGCCCAATCGTATATCTCGTTTTAGGAACGCTTGCGCTATGTAAAGGTTATCGAATTGATTGGTGGGACCGTTATCGACTCACAAACCTACAACGTTGAATGCACGCATTTGATACTAGGTAATGTTAATGTTTGTTTTGAATTTTAGTCAAAATTTGTATTTTTAAAAATTAAAATAAATTTTTCACCCATTCGCATATTGTTTTATTTATTTTAGTTGTTGTAATACAATTCACCTAAGTGTTGAGTTGTTTTTATTGCAATGGGATGTATATCTTGAGCAATGCACGTAGCTATTTTGGACAATAATAGTGCAGGTGGTTGCTGTATGATAAAAATCTATTATAATTTATAGTATAAAATCGTGTTAGACGGCGCTGGGAATTTATTGTGACGTTTAAAACTGATTATATTTTAGGTAACCCTGCACGAAACGAAAAGACACTTGCAGCGATTGCCAGCGGAATTTGGGTTTTGCAAAAGGCGTATCTCGACGCTTGCGAGAAAGTTCACAATTTTGTACAAGTAAGCAGATTTTGTTTATGTTTATTACTGCGGTCCATACCTTGGTTTAGAATTTGCAAGCCAATAAATTAAATAATGCCTAGTAAAATTAATAAACAAACAGTAAAGTAATTGTAAATTTATTGTAAAGCATGTTTGTGCAGTATACTTCAATAGTGTTATACTGTAATAGTATACTTCAATCCGACAGATGATGTACTCTTCCGGGCTTTCTCAATTGGGGGCGGGCGTGGGAGCCTGGCACTTTCAAGTGCCGCTGCCAACCCCTCCCGCCCCAGCGAAATTTTGGGCTCCCTGTTTCGTCGCCTTTTGGCAATTGCAATGGCTTTTTATTTTCACTTGGTAAAAACACTTCGAAATGACATAAAATTTGATCAATATTTGTGTTAAAATTTCTGTCTGAAACAAAAAATTTCGTAGATCTTGTCAAAATTTGCTTCAAAGTTGCTTTTTATAACCGTATAAAGCGTTTTGGTGATAATGACAAAACTAACGTTTACCAAGCAGGATAGCTAGAATGTAGATTTGAAACTATGGTTAGTTTTGGAATTAGCGATTGCGGCAATAATTTATTATTATTGTCGTAATGCATTAGAAATCTCTAGCATATATGGAATAAAACCAATTATGCCCACTTCCAATTTCCTCGCGAACAGTAGTATGAATCCTTTAACGAATGCCAACCCCTGTTTTTCGACAGGACAGCATTTATAATCATATTTTTTATGTTTTACTCCATTGCAAATTATAGTAATATTTACAAACAATAATACTTACAGAACGGCGTAAGATGTTGAATAGCGTCTTAATCAATAATAATTATAAATGACGATAATTATGTGTTATTGTGTTGGGCACCCAGTTCCACCAGGTGTTTATAGTGTGTAAATAATAATTTTGTATGTCGTATAGGGAGCGGAGCCTACCGGTCTGGACCGACAAATGTTATATTCTACTGAAACAACGAATATTCACTTGCAGGCCGGTCGTATTAGCTTCAGATAAGGATTTCGTTGTGTTGCGAGAATTATGCGGAACTCGCCAACATCTTGCTCATTGGTTTTGCTCATACGAGTGTTGCGGATAAACGTTTTTGCTGTGTAGTTAACGTTCACATTCCAACACTTGCGTTGTGAATGTAAGATATGATTCCATAAATTTGGTAGCTCGGTATTATTGGAACTCATGTGTTGGTACATCGTTGCTATATGTGTTTGTCTGTTTTATAATGTTAATAAAATCGTTTATGAATATGTATTCCAGGATGTGATAAAACATTACTGTCCGCCAAAATTTGCAAAATATTTTGTACTGCAAAATCAAGTAATAACGACAATAATTTCTGAAATTTTTTCCCAAATTGAATTTAGCACTCCGAGTTATTATGTAAGTTATATTTATGTTACGATAACAAATATGATGTAACTGTTTCTGAACATAAACCTTGGTGGAAACGCTACACGGCTTTACAGAAGATCATCTCACAATCACTAATTCATTAATTGTAGTATGTTTTTGGATCTTTATGAGTACGTAGCTGTTTTCTAGATAGTAAGAGTGGCTCTGAGTCGATTTTGTAAACAGTACCAAATAATATTGTCAACAAAATTAGAAACCCAACAACACTATTATTCTCGGCAGTATTTTGCTCCTAAATTTATTATTAAGTTTGCTTGTTATTCTTCATTAGTATATATTCTGCTGTATATTACACATTTCGCATTTACTGTATTGTGAGGACATTTTGTGTCACAGTAACTTCTTTATTTTATGTCTCGGTATATGTTGTATTTTATACAAAGGAAGAACCTTATGAATGGAGCTGCGATGCCGTGAAAAACAGGGTAAATTCACCACCTTCAGATGAGATGGGGGCGAAAGTTGTGTCTGCTTCAAGATACTGGCGATTAAAGATTAATCGAAGAAAATCGATGCCAGATGAGGTACGGTTCTATACTTGTTATTGATTTCGAATCGTTTACATGGGAGGTCATAGCTTTCCGGGTTTTCCACAGTAGCCTATTCTTTGAAACTGACTTGACTGGTGGTGTCGTGATCGTGCTAAAAGAGCTTGCTAACCTTGCTACATGCTTTTCATTTTTAGCAAGCGCGTGTTTTCATACGTGCTATGTAAACTGGCCTCATAGGACAAATTTTATCTGAGGTCGGGAGGGGGTGCTTTAAGCTGTCCCCCTGCTCCAGCATGTGAGATATTTCTCCCAGGTACTGTGAAAATTGTACCGACAGGTCTACTGGGGGTTTTATAATTGCATTTTTTCGTTATTTATCGTATTATTTCATTATTTACAACATGTATATTGTTGTTTTTATTGCTTATTTGTTATAAGTATATACCTATTGAAAATTCGTATTTCTGCACACCGCAATGCATTTTGCTTAGTATTTTGTCACACATAGTCGAAATATAAGGAATAGTATTGAGTTTTGTTGAAAGCGTTTTCGGTTAGGACGATCATTTTGTGGGTCTCGTGAAAGAAAATTTCTGAGGGCTGACGTGGGGAGCTCGAAAATCCTGGGCCTCCTCGCCGCCCCACTGTGTAGAGTAGGTAGATAAAGAACATTAGTACTACATAAAATTCACGTGTTGCGAAGGAAACAGCGTGCTTGCAATGAAGTGTTTCATTTTTCAATAATTTTTCTTAATCTTTGAGAGATAAGTTATGCCCCTAAAATAAAATAGCAGCACCAGCGCGATTCTTGAAAACAGCGACAAATTTCGTGCAAAAATAGAGATTCAACTCAATTTGAGCAGTGTTTTGGCCCCAGATATTATTTTATTAAAATTGGGAATTTCTACATTATTAATTAGTATTAGATTTACAAAATATTAGTGTAGACGTCTTCAATATGCGGAAGCTAATTTTATTATTCAATATTTCAAATTAATTTACATAGAGTAAAGAACGATTTCATAGATGCATCCATGAAACATAGGGTTACACAAAACCCTTATTCGAAACTACAGTTTGAAATACGTGTTGTTTTATTGTGAGGACATTTTGTACTGCAAACTGCTTCCACTAGAGATGTCTATCTGCAATTCATAAGAATACAGACTTTGAAAAAGCTCTCTGTTGCTGAGAAATCAGAAGTTATGATTTTCTGCAGGACCGGGATTCTTTAGACATTGTAGTGAAAAATTTATCTAGCGGCAAGTTTAGTGTTTACCTAGTAAATTATAAAGTAGTGAAAAGCTGTATGTTCTAATTTTATGGTTATTGTGTCAAAATAATGACCGAAAAAAAATTTTTGGTGACATATGTTCTACCTAGGGCATATTATATTCAGGCCAAAGGCGCATTTTTCGGATGGCACACTTTGGTATTTGCAGCAGTGAAGAAAATTGCCTGCTTCAAACGGCTCCTCGAAGCTGGTGGTGCCAAAACATACAATTTGTAAGCTTATGTAGCTACTTTTAAATGAACAATAACGCCGTTGTTTTATGGTGCAGATTTCGACCAACGTAATATAACCGTTTTACAGATTGTTAAAGTTGTAAGATTGCAAGCACACTGATATTCTTATTTTTTATAGTTTTTAGGCGGAAGATGTGCACAATTCAATACTGTTTATTCTCCACATCCTATGAGAATGTCATCACGCATAGTTATCGAGCGATAAATGCTTACAAAATGTCTGTGCGAATCTTTTGGAGAACCGTTGGATGGGCTTCCTAATCTATGGGCGAAATCTAATGATCCGGATGTAAAAAGATAGGCGAAGAAACTAGTAGCCACTTCTTGGTCGAACGCGAGAACCGTTGGATGGGCTTCCTAATCTAAGGGCGAAATCTAATGATCCGGATGTAAAAAGATTGGCGAAGAAAGTAGTAGCCACTTCTTGGTCGAAGCGAGAACCGTTGGATGGGCTTCCTAATCTAAGGGCGAAATCTAATGAACCGGATGTAAAAAAGATAGGCGAAGAAAGTAGTAGCCACTTCTTGGTGTAACGCGAGGCATTTGAAGCATTACGACAACACCATTTATGAGAAAACCTGAGAACGATGCTGTTCGAAAAACTCGAAACAGTGGCAACATACCTTGTCACCTCTCAAGCCCAAAAAACAGCAAAACGAAATATTTTCGTAATTCGACGTTTTAACGAAAAACTCGTAAAATTGTTAATAAGGGTTCAGAAATCGTGTAAAAACCTGTCTATTGAATAATTCAACAGACACAATTTAAATTATTTAAAAGTAACTTTTCATGGAATTTTTATACTTACTTTTATAGAATTTTTAACTTCAGAAAAGGATTGTTGTAAAAATTTAGTAAAGTTATGTAAACACTGGGAGGTATTTGTTGAGGGGACCAAAACATTTAGCAATTGCACATTGCTAGTGGCGCGAAGCGAGGAGTAACCGTATTTTGGTAAGGAGCCGTAACCGTATTTCTCAGAAACAGTTCTTTAAATTTTAAATCTTGGCATTCTTTCGACCCAGAATTTTATCACACGAGCAATTAAAATTTGCAAAAATTTACATTGCGCTGTTTTGAGTCTGCGTTGATATTTTTGTACCTAGTCATTGTTATAAAGCAAACGTATCAGTGTTAGTATTTATTTCTCAGAAACAGTTCTTTAAATTTTAAATCTTGGCATTCTTTCGACCCAGAATTTTATCACACGAGCAATTAAAATTTGCAAAAATTTACATTGCGCTGTTTTGAGTCTGCGTTGATATTTTTGTACCTAGTCATTGTTATAAAGCAAACGTATCAGTGTTAGTATTTATTTATATTCGGTTTTGTTTTAGAAAGTCATTATCCAATAATTTCGAAGGGATAACCCATGTATTTCTTGACGAAAATGTAATTGGTAAATCTGTGTCGAAAGTAAGTTGCACAAATTAGTAAATTCTGAGAGTAAGATTGGTAAATCTGTTGCAGAAAAACGTGCAAAAAGTACAATGAGCGGAGAATTTGCGTTCCTGATATGTTTTCTGCGAAAAAATACGTCACGTTTCACTGTTAACATAGTGCAGCCAAAGAAATCGAAATATGTAGCTGATGGTCGAAGTTTCGTTTAATCGAAATCGATTGAAATTTCATTTAATGAAAATCGATCGATTATTTTCCGTTTATTTCTGGTCGTGACTGTGCACTTATAATGGGTTTTGTATTAGTAATTACGTTTTGCAAATCGCATAATAATCGGAGAAAACTCTTGGATTATGTAGTAATAATGTGGTAATAATTAGAATATGCGGAACGTAATTTGTAATTTATGTTTATGATACTGGCTTCTTCATTAATTGAAAACTTAGCAGGGGCGGGCACGAATTAGAGCTACTTGACTCATAAGGAGATATGTTTGATTTTGCCGAAGGTTGTAAACTGGCGAATATCGGTGATTCAACCGAGGCTTCTAAATATAACAATATTGAAAATGAATGCAGTTTTTAGTCAAAACCGCTAAAATCTTTAGTAAATCCGTGTTCCAGGGTCGGAAAACACTAAATTTGGAGAAACTAGTGATCAACAGCTTTCAATTTTGCAAACTCAATACGTAGGGCTGAAAAAGGTGGAAGTTTTGAGGCCAGTAATAAAGTTCCAAATCATAACACATAACTGGATAGTATATAGTGAATATTCTTATCTTGTAGCATTATTGAAGCAGTACATTAAGTGGGAAAAGTTTATTGAGATGTATTGAGCTGTAACATCAATCGTTTTAGGCTCAGCTATCCAACCATGCTAGATAAGATGTATTCTGAGAAAACAGCTGCGTAAAAAAATATTTACTCTTTGTGTGTATAACCAACAGGCATAACCACTACAACGATCTGGTGCTACGCCATTTACTGTAGAACCGTCTACTCTGATTGATAGTACCGCAATAATAATATTATATCGCTATATAATGATTATGGTGCCGCTCTACTATAATTGCAGTTCACAGCCGGTTTTCAATGTGATACAAATGTTAGTTTATGTGTCAACTTATGTATGCAAAACAATTTTTCAATTACATGCGTAAGGGTGAGTTCACAAATTCAGATTTTAAGTTCACAATCTGATCAGTATCTTTCCATAATCTGAACAAACCTATCAATAATCGTTGAAGAACTTAAGAAACAGGGTTGCTTCAATATCTGAATGGCTGTCTGCAGTATGGTTATCATTATTTTATTCAAAATATAAAAATCGTACAATGGCAAAAGTTCATGGAAGTGCGATGATACAAATTATGTAATTTGGACCTTTTAATTTTACGAACCAGCGAAATTATGATCCCATGTATATACACAGCAGCATACTAACATAAAATAGCAAAATAGTCAATTTTTGCTTGAGTGTTGGTTAAAGCAATTTTTTGTCCAAATAACAAAAAGATGGCCATTGGGTGCACGTTAACTTTACTCGCACAAAACGCAAAAAAGCATCTTTATCAAAGCTTTGAATAGCGCTCAAACGGTTATGCTAAGAACGATACTGAAAATAGGAAAATTATGCCGGATTGTGACCATTGTTCTAATAGGTTTAAGCTTCAAATCTGAGCCTACATAAGATTAACGAAGTTTATTAATTTTAGGCTCAGCTACGTAAAGTCAAAAACAACGGCATTCCGATTTTGAAGCTTGATTATATTCCAACGTTTTTAAGCACTGAAGATTTTGACAGCAGTGAATTTGCAGTTGTCTTTGAATAATAAATGCATATTTTGTTTGTGTAAGTGGCCCTGTAATTTTGCGCTTTACTACCGAGTATCTATCAAATTGAAGTTTTGTATAGCATTTGTGGACTCAAATTCGTGTATGTATAAACTCAATATTAGCAATTAATTGGATATACTGATTTTTGCATCTTTCATACTTGTTACATTGGTTCGCTAACAGGCTAAATTCTTTATAATGGTGCTGTCAAAGTGATGCAAATATTTTACGACTGAACTATGACCATATAGTTTCTGCCAGAAATGACCACTGATCGTTGGATGTTCGTTAGACAACATTATTTTGTTCGAACTATGTTCAAAGATATGTAGCGGTGCATGCGTTCGATATCCGGTTGAACAGTGTTCGATAGTGCCTGTTACTCTTGATCAAATTGGTAAACACATAACTTCAAAGGCAATGTATTGTATAATACAGTAAAGATGTTATCTTTGGCCACTATGATCAATCTATGTTTACTTGGCCAGCCGTGAAATTTTGACGGTTGGAATCTAAATTGTTTTGTGGACCTCTTCAAAATTCTGTTAAAATGCGTGAGTATATACTAACCTGCGCCCATCGACCATCTTATTTAAAACCGATAGCAAATTGAAAGCCCTTGCTATGGAACAAATGCAGAAATTTCATCGTGTTTTCGCTAACAAAATATTGGCGAAATTAGAAATAAGTACCAAAAATTGCGCCTTGTGTTCGAACAGATCTTTGACAATTTTCACTTTGCATGAAACGGTTATCTAATACCTACCACCCTTTCATTTTGTAGTTGGCCCTGTTCGCGAAGAAATTTAGCGTAATAAAATAATTAGTCGTGTTGTTTAACTCACAATGTTCGCAAACAAAATCAGCCTAATCATTTAAATCCTGTAGATGTTCGTTCGCAAAAAATTCGTTGAGTTTCGTGGAATTTTCGCTTACACAAATTGACCGGATTTCTATTTCAAAGCTGATTGCGAGCAAACAGTTTTGCGTCGAATAATAATAAAACAGTCTTCACTGCCGACAGAAATAGTGGCCAGTATCTTATTCACTGATATTTAAGTAGAAATATCAGCTTATTCCACACTCCAATCTGCACAATTATGACAACTTTATATATAAATATTTGCATACGAACTGTCGGAAACACTGATAACAGTAAAGGAAACTTACTGTTATAAAGTAAAAATTGTATGTGTATTGAGAGAGATGGTTACGTTTCGCCCTAGTAAACCTAAAATCATGCGTAATTTATTAATATATACATAACAAAATCATATATCTTTACCTAATAAGATCGTCAGAGCACAATATGATATATATATACTGTTCAGTAAGTCGGGAGGCCGGACGACACTGCGTTTTTTGGATCCTAAAATTTACCGGCAATAAATTTGAGATATCGATAGTTTTATTTTCAAAGACTTGACATCATACATCCATCCCGATCGTACTTGACATCGTTGTCACTTAAGATTGTTATGCACCCTTTGCCTTCGTTTTTATGTCATGTATAATTTGTATTGAATTGAAGGTTGTGTAGCTGCCTGTTATAAAAATTCTATTATTATAGTATTGCGAGCGTTGTAGAAATTATAGGGACACGGTAATATCCCTATCATTTGTTTTATGCCAGTAACACTGCTGTATTTTTAAAGAAGTTTTCTGGAATTATTTGAATACGGAAGCTTACTTTCTTTTCGAGATATATATACGTCTTCAAGAAGTTTAGTTTGTCAGCATCGGAAACACCAGACGTTGATCATTTATTTATATTATTTCGTCCCAGGCGGCATAAAATGACTGCACGAAGGGAGCGCATTAAATTAAGAAAAAATTTGAGAATACTGCTTTAGCTGAACAGAGATTTATGAAGTCGCGTTATGTTTCACAACCGCATTCTCTGATGAATAGAATAGGCACGTGCATCTCTACATTATTCCGTTTCCCGTCACATCCCAAACTTCAGTTTTTAGACAATGTAAAATAAAAAATACCATTTTTTTGTATCACTGAATAAATTTTTCTGATAGCTACATCGCTTGCCAAGTATACGCGATGTATGTACCTAGGCATTTTTTTTATTATTTTAGGAAGTGGGCAATCAATTCTGTGCTTGGAAGCCAGGGGGACATAATACCGTGAATCCAATCCAGGCGGTGTCGTAACGAAGGATGTGGTATCTGCTGGCTGTGTGTGGCGGTGGGGAGGGTTCGGTGCCTCGGTGGAGAGGGGTTGCAGCCCGTGTGGCGTCCAGGAGGAGAGGTACGATGCAGGTGTCTAGGAATTTCTCCTCCGTGAAATCGTGGATCCTCCAATGTTTAGATATTTGAGGAACATTTGCGATAGGCAACAAACTTACCTGACTGCAGATTTCCTGTGATCATAGAGACAGAGCTCATTGGGCGAGCCCTGACCATTACACTGCCGCTTGGCTGAACCTATATATACAGCGTCTAGTTGAATTTCGTCAACAGTTTATTTCTCAGTCAGGGATCCTAAGTCCTCTACTGTTTAGAAATTTGATGTGTGTATATTTATTATAGACGGCAAAGAGCCACGTTTTCGGGTTGCCCGAGTCTGCTTTTGGTAAACAGTACGCGGCTCGACTCGATTCCGCTTATCCGATAATAATATAGGTTCAGCTCCCAGGCTGCAAACAAAAGTTTGCGACTCCCTACGTAGCTAAGTTGTTTCAGGTGCGCAGGAAAAGGGCTAGCAATTTAATTGTGTGTCTAGTAGCAAGGGACGACCCGGGGGATCCTCATGTAGGATTCAGACCTCGCCTTAAAAGGGTGGGGGCGAGTGCAGGGTGCTACGTATCGGGGGAAAGGCCTGTGGTCCTGGAGTGGGACGAAAGAGTGTAGGGCTGGGGATGCCGGTTCTCTCCACGAGAAAATCCTGGATTCGCCACAGCCTACTAGTAGCTTACTGTGCAATGTAGGTGGCAAACAGCCACGTTTTTCATATTCTCGCTGTACTCGCCTCTTCGTGAACAGTATCCGGCTCGACTCTTTTCGGCTCTGCTCATAATAAGCTTCGATCAGATCTCACGTTCCACACAATAAATGTTTGCAACTTCCTATTTGAGAGAAGATATGAAAATCGACAAATAAACTATATAGTTGCTAGAGCTTTGAGGAGACGAGCCGATTTAACCTCTGCTGTTCTTGCTTTATTTGTGGACTATCGTGCTATTTGGCAGAAATTTTTGGAATATTTTGTATACCAAGGGG
>JASANE010006491.1:0-30883 GCA_030248225.1 Trileptium ribeirensis | reverse complement strand
ACAGGAAAATAATATTCATTCGTTAGTTGAGGCTTATTATTAATTTTTCGCGGAAAGTATTGAAATTGTGCCTAGATAATACAATACAAGGTTCGTCCCTTATCATTTTGTACAATAAATGATGTGGCTTTAAAGGTAGTTTTGACGCCAAAAATTTTCTGTACTGTCTCAGTTGCTGGCATGGAGTAGATTTGAATAAAAGATTAGATTAGGACCCTAAACTTCAGTTGGTGGATTGAACCATTACCGGTTTGACACAAAGTCCGGCCCAAGCATACTTCAGGGGCGTAAAGAGGTAGTCGTGGTTTGGGCCCAGCTTAGGGTGGAGGTTCGGGGCAGCAGCTGCCGCCCCGATTTAAGTTTAGGACCGCTCTATATGTTACATAAAGTTCGTAACTTAAGCTTAGTCTAAGGCTTATGCTTAGTGTATGGACCCGCGACCCACTCCCACTTCCCACACGTTCCTGACTTACGCCCGTGATGTATACTTGACCCGCAAATGAAAATTGATATCCCAGCCTGCTAATATAAAATCGAGACTTGATATTAAAGGTTTTCATGAAAACATCGCAGCCAACAAAAACGCTGCATGCATACATTAAAAATCAACAATAGAAAAGCTAAAATGTGAATATTAGACTTAGACAACGTGTAGTTAAAAACTAAAGAAAATAGCGCGCTCGGTTGTTGAGCATTTATTATTCTTACATAAATATTCTTTTTCATTTTTTCAGAAAATTTTCACAAGAGTGACCATTGCGTACTTTTTTCAAAAAGGTTTTTTCTAAAGGGGGGACCATTACGTAGTTTTTTTAAAAAGTTTGATTTTTCACAAGGGGGGACCATTGGTAAATTTTCCAGTCTGGCTGTCGCCATGGGGGGGATATTCCCCCTTGTCCCCCCCTTGGCTACGCTTATGAACGGGCAGGGCCAGGTCCAGCTCTGAAATTATCACTTCTAATAAAGAAACTAGCGTAATGTGTTATTTACTAGCCTGCCCTACTGGTCCTCCACAAAATCAAAATCCTTCCCTGGTTCCTGCCGAATTTGACCGTGTCGGATGCAATCTATTACAAACCGGATCACGGCCGAAAAACTATTTCCACAGGGGCGTCGCAACATGGGCGGCGGCAAAAAATAACTGATAGGGTTATAATAAAGTGAATATAAAGGACCGACTACCACTGGGTAAAACAGAGGGTCCTAGGGATCAGGACCTCCAAAAAATTTGTTTGGGGCATCCGTGGTAGGCACGCACTCCCAAAGTTTTGCCAAAATGGTATTCCATATTCACGTATTTTAATTTTTTACGATTTTTGTACATTTGTGCTAATTTCTACCAAAATTTTAGCAACTTTTGGTAACATTTGCAACATTTTGTGCTCGCCTCCGGCGACGGGCGAGAGGGCGGGATGGGCGCCTAAATGTGGCTTGACGGGATGAGTGAGTCCGAGTGTCAGCAGTGATAACCAAACCCACCTTACCCCTAGAAAGACCTATGCAGATTAGTCTAACAAATTTCGATCAAAAAACGGCCACGCCCACTTTTGAAGAGATTGCGACGCGGATGTCTTTCCGATATCAATCTATACAACGTCGGTTGTTCACATAAAACATCGCAGCATGAACATATGGGCGCATACACGGGAGAGGAGGGGTGGTGACGTATTTCCGCGGAAATATTTTGGGGGTAGTACTCACAGAAATCTGATAAGTTGTCAAGTAATTCAACTGGCCCATGTCACCTTCAAGGGCGGCAATTTAATCAACATCACAGAACCGTGTAGCGGTTGTACGATGATCAATGTCGCGTCTGCTCAATTTTCCGATTGTACTGCACCTGGTCACCGTCAGATTTGTTGCGAACACAACCTTCTAACAAATACAATTAAAAGCGTTAACCTTCGATTGGATTATCGTAGTAATTTATTAGCAAAAATTTTCCCTTCCCTCGCAGGGGTGTCCGCATAGCAAGAGGACAGGCAGGAGCGGAACCCTCACTTTGTGTTGATAAACGTGCACAATTAATTGGAGGGTAAGGCCGAGATCCATGGATCGAATTCAGATTCAGATTCCCCACTGTAACATGCATAAGTGCCCAAACTCAGTCGGCTGAGGAGGTAGATCATACAACCACGAGGTCCGAAGTCTTAGTGGGATAGCTGGTGCTTTGGAAGGATCTTCGCCAGGGAGACCAGCCAGTCGGCGATCAGGGGGAATTTCGAAATTTTCTGGGAATCAAAATTCTTATTTTTGCCAATTTCTACCCTATTTTTGCAATTCCTCCCCCATTGTTGTGGCAATTTCCTTCAAATTTAGATTATTTACCCTCAATTGTGTTTTCAGCAGAATGTTCCGAGTGCATTCGGTGCGGGGTTGCGCCGCGTCGAGAGGGGGGGAAGGATGGAGGGTTACGGCGGCCAAGATCCCCACGGTGAAATCCCGGCAGTATTGGAGGGGTTATAAGAATGTGAACAATCGGATCAGTCCACCTTTTGCCGGCCCCTTTACTTTTGAAGAGTTTGCACAGCCCTGTTCCTCTGGGAACTACATCAGGTTCATAAAGATTCTTCAAATACGTCAAAAATCAGTCACAACGTAGTCACACCTACAACTAACCGGGACAAGGATTTGGGACTTGGAAGCAAACATAAATAGGGCCGTGTTATCCTTCTTGTTAGTATACAGAGCAGTATTAAACTTTTATCTATTTTTCAGTGATATACACGTATCTTTGTACACAATATGAATTTTATATGTTAGTATCCATTCCTAGTTTAACGTATATAATGTTATAGATTATAAAACAACCAACAGTATAACTATACAATATATATATAATTCCTACAGCGCTGGGCCGGGTGCTTTCAGTTTATACGAGACAAACGAACGACGACGACGATGACAACGAGAATTTGGAGAGAGCCAGTGAGCGAGCAACACTGAGAGAGAGAGAGAACGCTGAGAAGACAGCACAAAACAGACGCTGTTTAACTAGTACTACAACAACAACAGCAGCAGCAGCAGCATTACAGAGACTATCTCTGAACACCCTGCAATAACAATTTGTGTGTTGTTTTGTCTGTGTATTTATTATTATTATATGAGTAGTGTTTAGAGATATATATTTTTGTTCAAATGGCAGCAACGCACCATCGGACGAAGGAAAAGTAAAGTAAAATAGTAGTTGGTTGGGTTGTTGGTAGTGCGGCGGTAGGATTTCTCGCTCGTTCGCTGACTAACAACGCTGTCATTTCTTTCTCTCTCTCTCTCTTCTCTCGTCTAATCTATAACTGCCTATACACATTGTATTATTAAAATAATTCTGGTTGTGTGTGCTCGCTCTCTTTGTTAGTCGTTTTCAGTGTGCGTTTCTCTCTCTTTTGCGATTTATGCTATAATAGCAAATTTGTGTATACACACGCAGACACATATATTCCAACGAAATAGATACACACACATAGACAGTAAAATGTTGGTATTATTTGGTGTTTTATAAGAGCGGGCTGCTTTTGCTTGCTTGCTTTTCAAGCTCACTCGGTCGTACGTACACACGACAGTGCTTGCCTTCATTTCGTTTCACTATCTCTATCCTATCGTAGTTGTCGTCGTTTTATAGAGTTTTATATTCAGTTATAGTTTGGACGTTCGTTGGTTGCTGTTGTCGCTGTGGAGAGAGTAATTTATTTTTCGGTTTTGAAGGCTGTTGCTGTTTCTCGCTTCTACACACATCATATACACATATACATATTTAAGCAAACAACAACAGTGCATGTGTGTTAGGCATCAACAGCAACAGCAGCAGCAGTAATAGTTAGCTGTTGTTTGTTACGAGGCTACGACGTGTACAACTTTGCAAAGCCATCAACTTTCAATACGATCGGGAATAATAGTGCTGCTGCAGTTATAGTACTTTATTATTGCTGTTGTTGTTGTTGGAGTGTACATACACACAAAAATGTGCATGTATATACATTTAATGTATACGTTTTCCATGTATTCCCCAACACACGCTGTTGAGAGTGCAGTCTGCCATTTTGCGTTTTTTTATTCTCTCGGTCACATCTCGTTGTGTGTTTGTGGAAAAACTCGGATGGAGAACAACATCAACAAAAATAATAACTACTATTACACGATTCTTGTGTGTGTTGTTCGATTTCGAGAAAAGAGACAGTGGGGATCAGGATCTCCTGGTGTTTGTTTGATCCGAATTATAAATGTTCGAGAGAAACCCGTGTACAACTACTGGTGTTTTGGCTTTTATGATGTTCCGAGCAGTGGGGTTCTGTATCCATGCAACTGCCCCGAATCCCAGCTCCCCCTTTTTCAATTTGATGCTGCACTAACATCAACCCTCCGTTTCGTCGTGACTTGGGCATTGTCACAGTAGTAATAATTATTGTTGTTGTTTGTGTTTTGAGCGAGAAATAGTGTGTAATAACAGTAGTTGATGAGTGAAATAGAGTTAAAATGAATGTGTCTGTTCTGTGTGTCTTTATATTTATGTACCACATTGTGTTGTGTTCCGTTGGGGTCGAGCTGCGCTCCACTGTGTGCAATGCACAGCAACTTATTTCCAACTCACTCGAATATATGTTGCTGCTGCTGCTGGATCATGATGATGCTGGCGTGTCCTGTGGATTTAATTCTGTTTTGCTTGCTTGGTTAGCAGTAGAGGGTAGTGTAGTTGCTTGCTGTTCTGCTTCACGAAAGGAACGTAACGAACGAAGCCATGAATATTAAGACTGTTTTTGTTCAATTATTATTATGGCAACAGTAACACACATACATATATATATATGACGGGCCGCATTGTATATCGTGTACGTTTGTGTTGTTCGAATGAACGAACATGAGTGAGTGAGTGTGTGTGTCTTCGTTTCGTACTACTGCTGTGCTTGCCCAGCAAATATCGGTTCTTTCAAATTGCTTTACTGAAGGGAGCTCCGCCGTTTGTGTCTCTCTCTTTGTGTAGTTCTTCGTCGGTCTCTGGTCGCCGTTGTTGTGTTCAGTTGAGCTTATTTGCATGCTCGAAGCGACCAGATAGAAAGTAATAGACCTATAGATAATTTTACGGTGGTATTATACATTCTCTAGAATTATTATTATTATTATAGCTTTAGCTGCGTAACGATTGTGGTTGAGGTGTGTCTTTTTTTTTAAATATACCGGCTTTCCAAATAATGACATACTAACAACTACTGCAGGTCTTAACACAACAATTTATTTTTTATGAATGTAGACGAGTCTACTACGACAAGCAAGGGATTGTAGTGCATTTTTTCTGTGTGTGTGTGTTTAATTTCTTTTTTTTTCTACGTGTCGCCGCCATTTGTCTCACTCACTCTGTTTGTGTGTGTGTTTTATTGATAATTCTCACGATTTTCATTTTTAGGCAAATATAAATATTAGAAGAGTCGGAAGTGACGTTTATCGTGTTTTTTATATTTTCAAATGTAAAAAAAATATTTTCTATTTATAAATGAAGCAGCAAGTAACAACAACAGACTGGGAATTTGGAAAAGTTTCATTATCATCGTCAAAAGACCCGCGACGTTCGGCTGACTACCGAATATAAATTAACTAACTAAATAACCCAGCCAACAATGATGAGGCAATTTTAATTTTGAAAAGCAGCTACAAGTTATAAATAAATAATATTATTTGTATATATTAATTTAATATTTAGTTTATTTTGTACAGAAATTGTATGATAAATATACTACTTTTGCTACCTCGAATAACGGTTGTCAATAATTATTATAAAACCCCGAGTTTATTATTAATGTCTTGTCAAGTCTTTGTCTCTCTCTCGGTGTCGCTTTCATATCGCGTCATTTCCTATTTTTGGCTTATTACGTTTTCTATTGCTGTTCTGTTGTATATACGGTTTTTGTATAATATATAGTAGTTGAGACAGGTGATGGCTAGAATACATTGGTGGAAAGACTGAAAGAAAGAAAAGGCGACCGTCGAAAATACAACTGCGATAAGACAAGACACATTGGGACAATCGGGACGAACATTGCAATAATTTTAATAACTACTCCCTCATTTATTCTATCTACTACTTGTCAAATAATATTAATTTGTTTGTTTCTGAGCGTGGCAGGAAAAACTGAGAAGAAGCTTACTTTTTAGCTTTGTAGTTGTGTTTTATGGAAAGTGAGCTGAAACAGCAAATCCACCTTTAATTATAATGGTAGTGGTGGTCACACCTGTTGTACAACATTAATAATATTGTAAATTTGTACAATATTCATTCACGTTAATATAATAACATTTATAAATCTGTCACATAGCAATAATAATTATTGTCATAACGTTGTTTTGAAAAGAAACTGGACGGCTTCTGTGGCGTTGTAATTGATTTATTTTTCTATCAGGTATTATACACACCAACAACATATCGTACGAGATACAGCCGAAACATTAATCGCGCCGCCGTCAAGTGGATAGATGACGAATTGATGAGAGACAAACAAAAGTGTGTGTGAGAAAAACCATACAGCACCATTGGTTTAGTTTAGATATATAGTCATAAGCATAAATGACGTCATTTTTGACAAGATTCACCAAAAAAGCAAATTAAGCACAAAAGCATCATTCATTGTACTGCTCTTATTTATTAGATCACAGTGTATATATATACTATATATATAAACAACAACAGGAATTATGGCGCAGTATTGGATGTTGCTAGGCGCGGAAAGTCACAAAAACGACTGTTGAAAAATTTTTAGGGAACACTGCTCACATAAAATTACAGTTATGTACCACTAACGAAAATTTATCCATACCAATTAATTTCGGTGATTTACACAACATAGCCAGGAAAGGCTAGGTCACAAAACGTGAGTTTAATTTCCGATTTTCCGGAAGCAAATGCTAGAGCAATATGCCCGTTTACTGGTGCGTCTCAAGTGAAGACATTTTCGCCCAAAACACTGGTTGAGAGAATATATACATAGCCAGTCCCCTATTAGCTGACACGCAGCCAATGGCAATGACTAGTGATGGATAAGGCTATCCGGATATGATATTATATGCAGATGTTATCCGCGAAATCGTAATGTCCAAATATTCTGACATTGCATCCGGTGACCAGTTATAAAATTTTACTCATACAGAAGACAAAGCTTTGGACTGAAAGAATACACTTTTTACACATTTGTTTTCCTAGGAGAAGAGATTTTACCGCTGGATCTAATATTGTGGGTTTAGGCGGTCAATTTTAGAGGATAAATATTTGCGTTATACCAATGAGACAAAGAAAGGCACTTCATGTGACCGTCTCTCTGACCTTAACGGTTAGCTGGAAAGCCCAAAATAGATCCATTACAAAATTTTTCCGTTCTTTTCTCCTCCTTTCACCATAAACAAATATAGTATGATACGGTATTTCTTAACACAGTCACACGCAGATTGAGACTCACTAATAATCTACCCTTTTAATATATTAAGACATTTTTAATCGAAATTTCTCATTTTCCGGACTTACAATCTTTTAAGACTGGCATATTTTGATTTTCAGTGATTTTTTGGACTACATTTCTGAATTGCACTTTTATAGCTGCAGCTTGGTAAGAGCGAAGCGAGCAGTTGCCGCTGACGACGCTATTTGGCAAAATCGTGAAAATCTCTTTGTCTGTCGGTAGAACTCATAACTCATCTTTTGACAATATTTTTTCTTTTACAGAAAGTCATGATCATATAGTCTTTAATTGAAGTATATATAAGAGCTCCGACCTTTTCTGCCTGGTGAAAATGGCAAAAACTAGTTTTTAAGGATATCTGTGTTTCGCAGCTTATACCTTGCGACACGGGCTTGCAGAAACCACTGCCTGGAATCAGCTCATCGAGATTTATAGCTTTGCTCAATATTACTTTTTCTGGGACCTGGGTGGCTTTAGCGTTATTGATCTGCATTTCTGGTAGGCAGTCTGTCTTCATTTGCCTAGTTATGCATTTTTCCAGAGCATCAAGATTGCTCTGATCATTGGTTTACGTTCTGCTGAATAACAATGGTTTGGTAAAGTAATATTCGTTTTGTATGCTTGAGTCCAGCACGAATATTTCGTACAATTTGTAGGATCATCGAACCCGATTTCAGAATAGTAGTTTTTCTTCAGTTGGTTGTCGTATATATTGCTTACAGGACTGTGTGGTAGTTTGAAGAAAAAATTTTTACCCTGATAATTCAGGGGATAGGCAGACTTAAAATGATATTTTGTGACGTTGCATATTGCCCCAGAGATTTAGATAAGCAACATAACATGGCACAACCATGAACGTTTTATCCGAAATTATGTGTTTAGGGCTGGCCGTTTGGACTGTACTTACAAGTTAGTGGCTTTTGGACAATTCAGCATCTCTGTCTTCCTGTTGGGTCCGCCTTCTCTTCGGCACCCCGTTTAAAAGCCCAAGTTACCAAACTATTCCAAATTTCGGCTTTACTCTAGCATTAACTATCAATTGATATTCAATAAAATGGCTTAATCATCGACTTAGTGTATACGCACGGACGCACCTGATGGTGCCTCCGCCCAGGTGCTTCAGTTCGGTGGCGCAAGGAATTCTGATCCTGAGCATCGGCAAGCCGAAAAACTTCGGCTTTGTGTGGATTGTTGGGAAAGATTGTTTCTGAAACGATTTGCAAGCGGCAGCACGGGCGAAATGTTCAGAGATCTGGTAATGCTTTCGACGTGTGGAGCAACTGCTTAAACGACGACACCGACGGTGCGGTGACAATTTCGTTTGAGAGGCTATTCCAGAGTCTGACCGTGCCACACGCAAAGCTGTATCGAGCGTAATTTACGTGTGGGATATACCGAGTTTGCAACTTGAATGAGTGACGTCGAAGTTTGTCGGTACTGACGACTGTAAAAAAGTGGCTGAGAGGGATGTCAACTAGACCGTGGGCCATACGATACAGCATAATAAGGTCAGCTCTGCATCGTCGGGTTTCAAGTGTTTATAGCTTCAGTGTATACTGCAAATGTTGGTGCAAAAGAACGGTTGTTTATGTCTTAAATCCTTAATATATACATCATGAAAAAGGGTGTAGTAGTGAATGGCAATGTTCAGCATACAGTCTGTGAAGTAGAAGTTTAAATAAAAGTTTGATATTTTAGGATATGATTGTTCGTATCCGGATCAAGCGATATATTCCATTCTTTTACCCGGTCTAATGGTTAATTCTAATCCCTGTCAGCCCATCACTAGGATGACATTTTTACCCATATTCCTGAACGCAATCAATTGCAGTAGCAGTTTGCAAAATGCGAACTTTGGTAAAACAATGATTGTGTTGATGTGTTGCACATTTTACGCCATGCGTGGCCAAAACTTCGTACTTAACGAATGTTGTTTACTTGTATAATGTCAAGTTTCTGCCCCTAGTGTGTAAGTGATAAGTTTTCCCTCTTAAATTATAGTATGTTTTTGCCTCTTCTCTCAAAGCCCAAGATTAGCCTGGGGTCACAATGTAACTTAAAATGTTTTGGCCTATGGTACTCGTGTCAACTGTGTTCCTCTCTGTTACTGTGGGAGTGGAACCTTGACACGATCCGTCTACTTCACTCTATTCATCCTATAACGTTGAACAATATTATTTGCAACGTAAAAGATAGCTGTCGGTCGTAAAACGGACGCTATTAATCCGTGTCTGTCTATCTATATATACATCATATGCGTTTATATTTCTAAACATTCCATCTAAACCTTCCATCTAAACCTTCAGAGGCGGAAACAGAGGACAGCGGAAGCTCTGGCGTTCATCACAGAACGTTTCGCTAAAACATTGTAGCTTCTATCAACTTTGATGTGATCCTCATTCACTTGTATAGGGCCAGTGCACATAAATTTAGGAGTTTTTATGATTAATAAACGATTTGTTTGTTTGTTTGAAATATTTACCAGATCCGGTTCAGTAGGATTCTAGGCACACATAGGTCCATTTTCACAACTAGCTTTCAGCTGAAAAAAAATTTTGCTTGTATGCATAACCGCAAACCCAGAGGTGGGGTGGCCCCCAATATTTCCACAAAAATTTCCCATCGATTCTACTTGCTTATCAAATTAGCTACTGGGCCGCCAATGTTAAGGACGGATTTGCGTTAATGCCTCGCTCACGGGTAAGGCCGTGTTCACATTGCATCCATCCGAAACGACTAAACTCTTTTCCCGCCGTGTGGTGTATGTGTAGATTTATTTTTTGCACTACATCCCATTCTGATCCGGCAAAAAATGTGTATGCTATTTCAGATCGGATTTGGGTCGGATCGGATGTAGTGTGCACACGGCATAACTCATGGCCAGATTGGAGGATTTTCGCAGGTTTATTCATTGCGTAACAGAATTTAACTCCGTACTTAGTTGTGTGTTTGTATTACTACACAGTTTATGACAAAACCGATACATACGTCTGGGCGCTCCATTCGCTGAAAATTTTGCCAGGGGGGCATGAACCAGGGGCCCCCTGGTTCCGAACAGGGGGGCACCCAATTTTGCCAGGGGGCATTTTTCCAAGAGAAAAACGGTTAAAAATCGTGTCAGAAACACTGCCAAAATGGGTTTGATGGAGAGAAAAAGCAATTTTGACGCAAATTTTGACAAAATTAGCGAAATTTTTGGCTTCAGAACGGAATTTTAGTACAAATTTTACGTACTTTGGACCGATTGGAAATAAAACAGTTGAATGGTTCCGAGGATTTCTTACTGGTAGAATTCAACAGATTGTTTACCGAGGGGTAAAGTCTGAGACAGTGGATGTAATAAGTGGAGTACCGCAAGGCTCAGTGGCCGGCCCAGTGTTATTTTTGCTATACGTTAATGATATTGATCATGTAGTAAATAATTCTAGATTACTAAAGTTCGCGGACGACCTTAAAGTATATATTTAATCGAATAGGCTCCACAAAAAGTGACATTTGTGCGTCTGGTTTGAATGACGATCTTGCTAACTTACACCAGTGGTCACTGGATAATGCTATTGCTTTCAACGTTAACAAGACTTTTGTGATGCATTTTGGTAGAAATAATCCTAAATATAATTACAAACATAGGGGATCAAGTGCTTGCTCAAGCGACACTTACAAAAGATCTTGGAATATTAGTATGTGATAATTTCAAGTGGGAGTTACAGTGTAAAACGGCAGTGGTTGCCGGAAATACAGCATACGGAATTATTAAACGACATATTAAAAATTTCACAAAATCGTCACTGTTGTTGCTTCATCATCGCTCGTTCGTCCACACGTTGGAATATGCGACACCTGTTTGGTGTCCGTACTACAGAAAAGATATACTACTCATCGAGGGCGTGCAACGGCGTATGACTAAGTTGCTACCAAGCATCCGTCACATGGAATATGACGATAGGCTGAGGTATCTACAACTACAGAAGCTGGAAACGCGCAGGCTAAGAGCGGATGTCATTTTGCTGTATCAAATTATAGACTGGAAAAAGTTCCCTGCCTTTTCGTGATTTGTTTGCCGACGGAAATCCGGGTACCAGCGGCCATCGATATAAACTGAAACCACTGGATACACCTAGGACGGATAAACGTCTATACAGCTTTAGCCACCGGGTCCTAAATTTTTGGAATAGCCTTCCTCCATATGTTGTGGAAGCGAAAGCACTGGCATCGTTCAAGCGTTTGCTCCACGTTTCCGGACAACTTTCAGAGTTGTAACCGTTCTTTCGGTGGTTTTCTTAACTTTCAGACCCCAAAAATGGGTCTCCACGCCCCAGCAACGTTGGTAACAAAACAAACGTCCAAATGAAATGTATGGTGAATATGGGGCGCCCAGGTGAATAAAAGAAATTTCGAACCCAAAGCCCAAAATTTTGCCATGGGGCATGAACCGGGGGCACCTGTTCTGAACCAGGGGGAACTGAAAAATGCCAGAAGCCCCCACCACCCCACAATTTGGAGAGCCCAGTATATATGTATAAGTTATTTTATATCACGTTAAGCCCCCCAGCGTATCATGTCAATTCCACCCTTTAGCGTAATTTCGGACAGAAAGTGGAAGTTTGTGATATCCGAAGTTGGTTATTTGAATTTAGAAATTTTCAGGAAATACACATCGTAACAGGGCACCATTTTAAAGATCTATGTAATCCCTGAATTCTCAAGATATAAGGCTAAACTTTTTTGTTAATAATAGGACATATTCCGCAAAACATCTGGCGGACGGTTTTCAAACATTTCCTGGTACGTAAGATATTTTAACACAAAGGTAAATGCACTGAGGATTACATTGAGCGTCTTATACGCCATAAATCTAAATTACAATACAATACAATACAAATTTTATTCAGATCCTATTGGTACATACAGAAATACAGCAAACTTACTGATGAGTCCTGGCTGTATAATCAAACTAGTACGCGCAGTCCGCGCGAAATATTGAAATTTAAGCGATACCACCTAAGCCAAATTTTAAATCGTGGTCGTAACGAGGTATTCAAGTTATTAAAAATCGACTTGATGGTAAATCAGGTATTAGTGCTCTTAAGTCGAACTTCGGTTCATTAAAAAACATTCGACAACGAACGCTCAGAGTTTGCAAGTGTCTGTTTTGGACGATGGAACGGCTCCCTGTAGGCCGTCCACGACGATTAGTACTAATATCTCTTGGATTAGTATTAGGCCTGACATAGTCTGTAAGCTTCTCAGTAAGCAAAGTCCGAAACGTAGCCATTCGCCTTATGGTTACCCGCAAATGTTCATGTGTAAACTTGAAGAAGTGTTATTAATCCCACTTGCGTCCATCTTGGAGCAGTCATTTGTAAGTGGTATGTTACCAGTGTCATTGCTGATGTCATTGCTGTTTATAAACAAAGTGATGCGTCCAAGTCTTTGAATTATCGACTGTATCTTGTCAAATTGCTGCAAGGTAGTTGAAAGTATTATTAGCGCTTCCATAAAAGATCATCACTGATTTATTGTTATATTATTGTATTTTGTTTTTTTTGTATGCTTCTTTCAGCAGATGTATAATTAATTCGGCTGCTAATTGCTGCTAGGATAAACTGTGTGTATGAGCGCGATATTAAATGGAGAACGTGTATTATAAATATTTATCGAAATGAAATGCTATAACCATTATTTTGCTATACGTATATACCTAATTTAATGATAATATTGGTCTCAAATCAGAGTGATTTCAAAGTTAACTAAGATTATTCTTCTAATAACTTAAGTCTATCGTTGGATTCGATGCCGCATTGTATAAGATTTTACTAAATGATTGCTGCTAACTGATGTAATACGTATATCTGTATATCGATTGATGGATTGATTGATTGATTGTATTGACTAAATGATTATGTCGTCACGTCGTGGAACTGCAACTGCAGCAGCAGCCGGTCGGATTGGAAGAGGAGCGAATGCTAAAAATCGAACGCCGATGCTAACTGATCTATTGACTGGTGGAAGTGGCAGCAGCAGTGACGAAGCATCAACGACAACGTGTGGCGTCAGTTCAACTCCACCACCGCCTAATAGTAATAAAACTAATAGAAATAGTAGTTATAAAACGACTACCAACGGCAATAACAGTAAATCGTCGTCAGCGATGGATCCGAGTTTAGCTGTAACAACAACAACACAAAACAGCGTGAGCAATGGACTGCTACCACAACTGGCAACTGGAGGTGACAACGATAACAGCTGCGGTACAATTACTGGACTAGCAGAGAACATTATACCAGGCGGTCGGGATACCATTAGTTTTGACAACGTATCGTTGCAGCAACCAGGAACTGCCGGTGCTCCATCGAATAATTACACCACAACGGCTGCTGCATCTGGAACGCCGCCAGGAGTCGGCGGATCATCATCATTCCAGCATCTCCAGCAGCAGCCTCATTCGTCAAGGTCAACCCCGACGTCGTCCAGTGGCGGCGGTCCCGGCTCCGGATCTTTGATGCTTAACGGACCGTCGCCCGGCGTTCCAACACCTGGCGGCTCAAATCATTCCACCGCGGCGCAGTTTTCGCCTAGTTCGTCGTCAGTTGCCGCTGGATCAAATGTCATTGCTGGTTCGGCCGGGCCTTCTAACACAGCGACACAGCAGACTTGGATGAAGTCTAATGTATGTGTATATGCATATTAAAATGTTCTTGTTCCTGTTTTCCGGGAAATGGCTTATATATACACATGGAAATGAAATTAATCATTATTGATTTATACATGGTACTTACTTGCGTGCGTAATGAATCTTCGCAAATATTTGTGGTCATCCCTCACACTTGTATCAAATGCTATGTCTCGTGGCCGATTGAAATTGTTTTTGTATATAATTTGTATAAAACTATATATTTTAGACGGCGCTCTGGTAGCGTCACTCTGCAGTCGCACTTTACAATTTGAGTATCAAGTAAAATTGATATATATATATATATATGAATCAGGGAGTAACCGGAATTCCGGTTCCGGTTCCGGCGAAAATCGTGTTCCGGTTGCGGTTCCGGCGAAAATCGTGTTCCGGTTGCGGTTCCGGCAAAGGGCAAAAACCATACCGGAACCGGAATTCCGGTTTAAAAATTTTGTTTGAAATTTTCCACGTTTTTTGCTTCATCCTGTAATCCAAACATATGTAATATATTATACACTGATCAAGCTCCAATACAACCAAGCAAAAGAAAAGATTAACTAACCAATTTTCCGTGTGAAACGTAAGTAGGGCACATAATTTGAGCAGGAATTTTTCATAATAACCTGCAGGAGTTTGTTAAATCAAAGCCAGGTTGATGCTTGTAGCAGCTATTTTACACATCCAGAAGTCTGTGGGATACATTTGAATTAAACCGGTCCAACTAGGTAACACAGTATGGCTTACGCAGAAGTACTTAGGGTATGCTTGGTTAACATAAATTGCGTCAAGCACCTGCCAGTGCGCTTGTAAGCTTGGTAAATCAGTCTAAATTGAAGTAAACTAACATTATCTGCAACGCAGCTAGAAACTGCTTTCTTGGCAATGAACTGTGTTTATTGAAACTGTGCGAGCAGTATCACAGTGTGTCTCATTTATAGCATTCTGATTAGAAAGTTATCATCATTATGATCTATCTGACGGGCACTGTTTGTCCAACGCTAGCCTAAATAGTGTCTCTGACCACTGATCAGAAAATTACCTTCTATTTATTATTTTATCTTAGAATCATATAAACCAATAATTTTAAGTTTCCTACAGAAGAACATGCAACAAACGTATGTGTAGTAAAGGGAGGCGACTGGAGACAGAGCGAAAGTGTGTATTCTACGCTCCAAGCTTTGTAAGCACAATCGACAATATTCCATCTTCCACTATAC
Organism: Trileptium ribeirensis; assembly: GCA_030248225.1. Lineage (NCBI taxonomy): Eukaryota > Metazoa > Nematoda > Enoplea > Enoplida > Thoracostomopsidae > Trileptium > Trileptium ribeirensis. The sequence continues at coordinate 15,557 of JASANE010006491.1, read as the reverse complement.
GCAATGGTGTATAGTGGAAGACATTTTGTGCTCTGAATGTCCAGAAACCGACATATTTGATCGATAAATAAATATTATTAGCCTCCTCAGTCTTTAAAGTTTTAGAAAGGCAATAATACCATCGCAATACATTAAGTTTAATGTATATAAAAGTTATTTTTAATGCATTTTAAATCCACTATACCTTCATTTCTTCCGTCATCTGTTTTACTATATATAAGTTTCTAAGACCAGGTTCCGGTTCCGGTTCCGGATCCGGTTTAAATGGACGGTTCCGGTTGCTGGTTCCGGTTCCGGCAAATTTCGGTTCCGGTTATTCACTGATATGAATATATATATATATAAAGCGGTTGTAAGCTATTGAAATCTGGCGTTGCAGTGCACCGTTCGACTTAGGTCACAAATCTAACCGCCAAAGTATATATATTCATATGAAACTATAACTATTTCATATGATATTGAAACTGAATAGCAGCCTTCTGTAATAAGCCTGAGTTTACCATTAATAAGCAATATTCGTATGATCGCTTGCAGTAAATGCAACCTCTCGTATGTACCATAGCAACTGAATAAAATTTGAATTTGAATATTGTTGCTCTCTTTGTAGCGGTTAATTATGAAAATGAGGCAAACATAAATATTCTCAGTAATTATAATCGATGCGCCAAGCGACCAAAATTCGAGTTTAGAAACAAGGCTTACACTTAATGAACAGCTAGCGACAGTATGTGTGCTTGCTTAGAGTTTGTCTATCTGTGCAGAATCACAGCCGGATGAAGCTTGCTTAGTTAGATAGGGTTTTAATTGACAAAAAAAATTTTTTTTGACCAGTTTGTGTCATGCGTCACTCATATACTGTGCTGATGACTTTTGGCAATTTTTGTATTATATATGCGTAATTGACTCTAAATCTGAACCAGGCTCGGTGTTAGCATACTGCACTGGTTTGTTGTTGCACAAAATATTCATATATATAACACTGTCATTTTAGTCATATATGTTATAAACTTCTTCGATACTGTGATGTACGTTGAATATTTTCTTGTTCTTACTGTCGTTTTTTGTGAGAATAGTGGCTTTCGAGCTATGATCTAACGTTAAAATGCTTCGAAAACTCAAATTTCAAATGACTTTATTGGTTGCACGTGAACAGTATACAACTTTTATATATTGTTATTTTTGTCTCTTAAACTCAGTGCCTTCATTTGCGAGCTTTTTAGACACGGTGTTACGACCTGGGACGCTGTATAAGCAGGGGCGTCGTCAGAAGAATCTAGCATAGCGCGCACCCACGTTGTGTGTGGTTCAACCAACTTAACATGAAAAAATAATTTGTTAAATACGTATGTAAACTGTGAGCGGCACTTACCTGACGTGTAATCGTGAGGAATCCAAGGTCCGAGTCAGTTTTCCCATTTGATTCGTTTTTCCTTGTAATTGTATTATTTAGCTTGCAGCTGCTAGCATTTTCTGCTCGGCTTCACCGTCGGGTGCCTGACAGATGGTAAATAGGCCTTGAGGGTTAACCCCCTACCCATTACGTATGGACGACACCTGTTGTATGCAATCAGTTAATGTTTTCAAAAAGGTTCAACCTTGTGCTTTATTCGTTGATCGTTCGTTTGGCGTGCCATGCAGGTTTCCGTGTAAAGATGTAACTCCGTTTTACACTATGCGTCACTGCATCACACAAAATCGTAACTATGCTCCATCATCTCTCATAGCTCGCTACTGCCACCTGGGGCTCTCCGCGAGTACATAACTAGTGTATATATATGTTGGTCAGTAATGTGCGCTTCACTTATATATAACTTTAAAATAACGTTGAACTTAGCAACGCAATTGAATCCTCTGCCGTGCAGGTGCTTCGTGATGTTAGGTGTCGCGGCACTTTTAAAACACGCTATGTGGAGCTTTTGTCTGTGCCGTTGCCAAGCGACCATGTAAAAACCCGAATTAAATGGGTATTGACTGAGCCGGAGCAATATCTCCGAATTATAATTTATACGTATATACCTCGAAAGCCGGGTTAGGATACCATACTTTTGTGTCCTGCAAGCCGATTAAACACATCACAGATATATATATAATTTCGTGGTGTGTGTATAGCAGGGAGTAACCGGAATTCCGGTTTCGGTTCCGGCGAAAATCGTGTTCCACAAAGGGCAAAAACCATACCGGAACCGGAATTCCGGTTTAAAAATTTTGTTTGAAATTTTCCGCATTTTTGCTTCATATGTGACCCAAACATATATATGTATTATACATATACGTGGCCCATAGGGCGATATATAGAATGATCAAGTTCCAATACAACTAAGCAAAAGAAAAGATTAATTCAGCAATTTGCCGTGTGAAACGTAAGTAGGGAGCATTATTTCAGTAGGAATTTTTGATCTTAACCTCCAGAGGTTTGTTAACAAAACAAAGCCAGGTCGATGATTGTAGCAGCTATTTTACACATTCAGAAGTCTGCGGGGTATGTTCGAATTAAACCGGTCCAACACGGTAACAGAGTATGAATTACGTTACGTAGAAGTACTTAGCGTAAGCTTGACGGATCTAAATTTCGTCAAGCACCGGCCAGTGCGCTTGTAAACTTCGTAAATCAGTCTACATTGAAGTAAAGTAACATCTGTAACGCAACTAGAAACTGCATTCGTAGCAGTGAACTGTTTTTATGAAAACTATGCGAGCAGTGTCACAGTTTGTCTCATTTACAGCATTCTGATTAGATATCATTATGATCTAAGTGACGGGCACTGTTTGCCCAACACTAGCCTAAACAGTGTCTCTGAACACTGATCAAAAAATTACATTCTATTATTTTCTCTTAGAACCGTATAAGCCAATAATTTCAAGTTTCCTACAGAACAACGTAACAAACGAATGTGTACTAAAGGGAAGCGACTGGAGACAGGCCGAAAGTGTTTATTCTACGCTCCATGCGTTGTAAGCACATTGAATTTGACACAGTATACGCAAATGCGTATAGTGGAAGACATTTTTTTGCTCTGTGTGTCCAAAAACCGACATATTGATGGAACGATAAACATTATTAGGTTCCTCATCATCTTTAAAGTTTCAGGAAGGCAATAATGCCATCGCAATGCATTAAGTTTGACGTCCAAGTTATTTTTATTACATTTTAAATCCACTATACCTTCATTTCTTCCTTCATCTGTTTTACTATATATATATATAAGTTTCGAAGACCAGGTTCCGCTTCCTGATCTGGTTTAAATGAACGGTTCCGGTTTCGGTAAATTTCGGATCCGGTTATTCCCTGGTGTATAGTGAGTAAAGCCCGTTAATCTTTCATAAATAGTGAAAGTGAGCACTGTTATACACCTGGCAGGTATATTTCGAGGTTAACGTGAAATAAATTCACGAACAGTTGATTCTCACACAACTCGTATATACCTCTATAATTCGTCAATTCGTCCCGTTTTCAATTTAATGCCAAGAAGTGTAAGCCTAAACCTAAACCTGGTTGTCATTGCGACCGGAGACGAATTGTCTAGGGCACGAGTTATCCGAAAGGTGAGTTATCTGGGGAAGAGCTGTTCGTGGACGAATTGCCATGTCCCGATATCACGAATTAATTATCTATCGTATTTGCGTATCTATTTGATAGGACGATATTGCAAACGGCCCTGTTGGAGCGTCGCCACCCGAGTCTGAAACGAATGGCATTCCTGCGTGGAGCCAAGTTCCGAATGCGCCTGCTGGAACAATGCCTGTTCATCCGTCTGTGGCGAATCTACGCCAACTGCATCCATGTAGTTCACCCCGTCAAGCAACACCACCTGGTAAGTTGTCCTAATTAATAGCGAACAGTAGTTGCGTGCATCGAAAATCCAGATGGCTGAGTAGAGCTTAAACTAGCTTGAATTTGCTAAAATGGTAAGACTTGGCTTAAAACTATAACTAAGATAGACACATTGTACGAGATTGTTTTTTTACAGCGTATATATCCTATTTTTGCTTATGAGAACGCTAGTTCAATGTAGTTCCGTCGATTGCTATTGTTTATGTGTTTGTGTTTTAAAAAGTGAGTGGCGATCGCAAGGTCTGCACTTATACAATCATAGCCTTACGACACCTTTTCACAGCAGATCCATGCAACAGCTTGTGCTTCTCGCTATCATAAGGACTTGTGTGCCGTAAGAGTCAACTGATAGCTTTTCATTTTCGTGCGACTTTGCGCTAAAGTTTAGGCATAGGTCTGTTTATTAAGTTGTTAATCTTATCGTATTTTTCGTGGATAAAAAGTAGTGAGGGCAAAACTTTAAACAATGACTTTAATAACCAAAATTTGTAGCTAATATCATCGAATGAAAGTGTTAAAATTTCAAGTTTGTGGGCCCAAGCTAGGCTTAACCTTAGGCGTACAGGGAACATCGTACGTTTTAGTTTCTCAGCACTTATCATCATATCATTATATGCTGTTAAAAATTTATGACATATATTACTATTGTGTACAAATATATATATTATATATATACTATTATGTACAAATATATATATAATATATTATATAATATATATAAATATATATATATATATATATGTTATTTCTATAATATATGTTTATACTAACATATTTTTGTATATTAAATATTTTTATATACATATTACATATTGAAAAAGAAAACAACGTAATTTTTTGTAGTGCCATTTTTTTCCATAAAAATAATAGCTTATGCTACGTCAACTACCCACATGTTTGAAAATAATTTTGAGAGCAGAATTTTGGTGAAGCCGCCTATTTAGGAATGTCTGGGGATAGCATTTTTGTTCCATATGTATGTACCGACAGTCCGTCTAGTCGTATACGATTATCCTAGTTTACTGGATGGATTAAAGGCCTACGTCGGTCAGTTTTTCACCAACGTGGGCTACATCGAATATTTTAACATTGCTGGGTTTTTGAAAATGGCCCGGGCTTCTGGATTGGGGGGGCAGGAGGAATCAAAGGGACCCCTATTTAGCCTCAAGAGATCTTTGTTGGCGACCTCCGCCCCTAAAGCGCGTCCCTTTTAGTGGTGAAACCCCTATTATAAAAATGTACAATTTGGAGTCTTGGTAGCATGAACTACAAAATTTTATTTATATACCTGTGTGAGCCCTTGCTTTGTTTTGATATCCGTTCTGTTTTTCTGTTCTATGCTGCTGTCCTTTTGTTCTGTCTCTGTTCTCGGGGTCGTAAACGATACTGGAAAGCCAAAAATGATCTTGAACAAACTAATAAAACGTTCTTGAAAAACCAAACGGTCTCGAAGCATTTTTGAGAAATCCCCACGAACCGCTTCCATATAGCTTCATTTAATGGACCTGATTTTTTACAACTTAACGTAAGTTTGGTGTGGTTTTTATGGGTAATGTCATCTTACTCGCCATAGTGTATCATGTCAAGTTTTTCCCGTATAATATTTTGTCTAAGTGTAAGCGAGAGCCAAAGGCTAAACCCAAGCTTAGCTTGAGTTCACAATTATACAAGTTTTATATATTTGTCATTTGGTACTTACTGATGTCAAGTTTTCCTTCTCTTTTATACACTCAAAATACCTTCTGTGAAATAGCAAAAAAGTTTGTTTGAATTTTGAACCACCAGAATATCCTTTTAAAATTATAGAATCATTCCTTGAAATTTGAAAAATAATTCTTAATAAGATAGTCTTTAAAATATAATTCTTTGAAATTTCAAGGAATAAACCCTTTGAAATTCAAGCAATAGTTAATTTTAAAACAATGTCTGATGGTGCAAAAATCACAGAAATATATTTTGAGTGTAGGGGAGAAAAAGTTGATATGATTCGTTTTTGTACTATATACTTGTGTATATATATAGCTACTTTAAAATCGGTAAATGTCAACTATCGTCTTAACATATTTTGTGTGGCTGCAAAGCCAAAATTCATCGTCGTTAAGTTTGTAAGGGTATGTCCCTAAGCGGGCTCGTAATGCTGTCATAGGCATATAATAACGAGAATTTATCGAATTTCTATGACGTATTTATTACATCTATGTAGCCTACCCTTCCGATATTAGGATCCCGACATGCTGTCTTTGGAAAAGCCGCTACGATTGCATTCTAACCAGCTGCCGCCACCGTTTTCTGGAGCTCTGAAACAAGTTTTTATTGAGCTATTTAATTTATTCTGAAACTGATCGAGGCTGGAATCGTTCCCGCTGTTGCTTGTGCACGTACACCGGATGAATGTAGTGGAAAGCCTCACTACATTCAAACCAACAAGCTTTAGAAGTAAGCTTGAACAGGTCTACTAAACGAGGGTAGAGTAGCTAGTGAATCGCAATGCATAACACATTATCAAATATGTCTATTCGCATGCGTATCGATCGAACATTTCAGAGCTGGTGTCCATAGACCTTATATTTTAGTTCTTATTTCTCACTTTTGCCGTTGTTTCCATACCGCCATGTTTTATGCCAACGATAAAAATAGTTATAAATATACCAGATCTGTGCACTATCCCTCCGTAATTTACTTACCGATTTACTTACCGATACTGTCACAAGGTAATGACTCACAATTCTCATTTCTCAATGTTTGGATTGGTATCACCATATTTTTATACCGATGTTAAAAATGTGCGTAAGTCGTATGTGACCATGGTCCGAAAAGTCAAACAAGCACAAGTTTGTCAGAATGTTAAAGGAAGCCCCGGATTGCCCATCGTACCGTTCTAGAGAACTGGTTGAGAATGGCGTCATTATGGGTCTAGAAAAGAAAGATATCTTAGTTGTATATAAGGTTCATTTGTTAGGATCGATCTGTGTTAGCATATAAGTAGTTGATTTTTCATCTCAGACAAAAGTAGTTGATTTTTCATCTCAGACAAAAAAATGGCGAATTGCTGGCGCCTTTGCTTTTATATATATGCTCACCGGCCGGCATCATTTCACAATTTGATTGTTGAGAGAATTTGCCAATAGCGATGCCGCCGAAATAAAGACATCGTAATCGGTGCCATGTGTCATGTCGTTGTCAAGCTGCGGTATGCAAGATTGATTCTGAAGCAAAAATAAGGCGTCAGCAGACAGGGCTAACTAAGTTGTGGCAGTAGACCTGAGTCGTGGAGACGCCTTTTGAAACTGATCAAACTCGGCGCGGCGACAACCATGTCGGGCAATCGGTTCCAAAGTTCGATCACGCGATATGAGAAACTGTCCCTGGCATAATTCCACCATGGAGTGAACTTGGGTTTTAAACGGTATCGGTGACCACGCGTTTGAACAGTCGGATGTAGATCAAAAAATGAATGTACTGGTAGAGCGGTCAGATTGTGACAAAGTTTGTAGACCATAATAAGATCGGCACGTATACGTCGCGTTTTAAGTGACTGTATTACAAATCGGCGCTGACGTTCTTCGTAAGAAAGGTCATTAAATCTCGGAACCATGCGAGTTATCCTACGCTGAACTTTTTCGATGATTTCAATATCACTGTCGTAGTGCGGACACCACACAGTGCAACAATATTCGAGAATTGGCCTAACGAGAGACTTGTTTAGTTTCCGAATAATAGGCACGGATTTGCTGTGAATTATTCTACTAATACAATTTACGACGCGCTCGGCGCGTCGGACTGCATCCGCATATATATATATATATTTATATATATGTATTTTTATAAATATATATATGCATTTTAGGCTACCAAAGTCAACAGCAGCAAGTTGCAGCTTCATATGGCAGCGCCCACAACGTTGTTACGAGTTATCAAGCTCAAAGTGGTTTCTATGGGTACCAAAAACAACCTACTGGACCACCGTCGTACGTCGGTCATGGGCATAACGGCAGTCCTGGGATGGCCCCTGCTTCGCAACATCATAATGTCGCCGTCTTTCAACAGCAACAACCACAGCTGCAACATGTGGGATTGCCACCTGGCCAATACGTTAATAGCAGCAATCCGTATCGGTCACCAACTAGTAATGTCGTCGGCCCATCGCCGAGTGGCCCAATTGGAGCGCCCCGAGCTAGACCGGCGATGACTGGCGGGAGAATGTCACTCCAACAGCAGCATGGAATGACGAATAGCAGCTACCACGACAGTAGTAATCCTGACTGTGCGAGAGGCCCGTCGTCTTCATATCATCAACCGCCAACGAATATGTTAGTAGCTAATAACTGTAGTGGTGGTCGTGATAACGGCGCACCGATTGGCGGGGATATTGGCTACGCTAACAATGGACCAACGCCGCCTGCGCTCGGTTACGCCAGTCTGCAGGCCCCGCCATCCACAACGCCACATGCTGATATAGTTATGGGTGAACAAAGCCTGCCCAGCGGAGGTGGTAGCGGTGGCGGACTAACTAATGGACCGATGGTAAATTTGAACGAGGAAAGTCGCGACTCGTCTGTTGGATCGTCGTCGCAGCTTAGCGAAAACAAATCGGTCATTGATATGCCAATTTCCACCGGTTCAGGTATGTAGCGATCAAGTCAACTTTCCCGCCAAATAGCGCATCACATCACGTTTCTTACCCGTAATATGAACGTAAAAGTCTTTGGTCCGTCACAGCGTGGATATGCCTAGGCGTAAGACTTAGCATAAGCTTAGTTCTGGGCTCACACTTGAGCACAAAATTTTTATCCAACGGTCCTAGTCGCAACAGTCAAGCTTACATCCCACTGTTATACGGACGTGACATTGTTAGATTCGTATAAACACCGCCGTGTATTCTACGCTAATCCGTACAGTTCGCACCGAAGCTTAAAATGCATTGTGTACTCATGGCAACAAGCTTTTTACCACAGTAACTACTAACCACATATTTATGTAGATTAGATTCGCATATATATCGTTGTGCTACGTATGTAGGTGACAGATGGAGTAATCATCTTTAAGCGCAAAACTATCTTTTGTCTGGCCGGTGAACAGGGAGTCGAGGCACAGCGAAAATTGGTACAGATTCGGACTCAGAACATTCAGTTACCCTAGAAACAGCCACATTGATCGATTCTATAACAAATAAATTCACCAAAATTTTCATTTTTCACCATGGGTGTACCTCAGTCAAAAAAGTCGAAAAAACTTTTGTTCCGAATTCGCAAAGTTTGTTTCCACATGACGCCGGGACAACGTAACCCTGAGTAAATATAATGTATACTATGCCGTTCTCTATATATATATATATATATATACTAAGCCTTAGCCAATGCTTAGGCCCTTACGTGAGACATTGCTATTTCTGATCGGATCGAATCGGATGCAGTGTGCACACTCTGTCTGAAGTACACGTGCGATTCGTATCAAATAGGATAGGATACAGTGTGAATTAGAGAAGAGAATTTCGTGCCCACACCTGATTACTAACAAGCCGGGCCGAAATGTGTAGATCCGGGCCGGTCGACCTCGATTTTGGCCTGTTCTCATCTGTAGTGTAAACACGGCGTTAAAAAGCTAATTTACAGTGTAAGTACCTTGTATTATAGTTTTTGTGTTGAGAAGAAAGTTCTGTTGTCAAAGATAAATAATTATAAGATAAAATAAACTGGACGCTCCCACAATTTTTACTGGTGGATGAAGAAACGAAGATGATGTATGATAAAATAAAAAAAATTGATGAAATGGACCAGTCGGATTTGTACGTAATGTAAACCGCGCGCGTATCGTTTGACATTGACAGTTCTATATTTTAAGGCGTGTTCACACGCTCAAACATTTTGCTCAAATTTTGAGATCAAAATTTGAAGGTGATCTATAAATTACAATAGCGATGTTTCAAAATTTGAGCTCAAACTTTTTCCGGCAATGTATGTATCTCATCTCGACGATTGGTTAAAGGCATATCGATGAAAAGTTTTAACAGTGTTCACACGTTCAAAACTTACCAAAAATGTAAAAAAGATGCTTTCAAATTTTTGATCAACATTTGAGCAAAAAGTTGGAGCGTGTGAATACGTATTAACGTATGCTAGTAACTTGCGAAACGAGAGGAAACCGAGAGCCAGAGTGGCTGCTATGCGCTTTGTGGTCATTTCGGCGTTCCAAATTTGATTTCGGAACACCTTTCAAAGTCTCAAAAAGAAAGTATATATTTAATAGACAACAATACAGCTAAAGCAACATTATATAGGGCATTTCAGCACATATAAAAACCATGATGACCTTTCAAATGGAAGGCATTTTCTGAAAAAATATTAGCGTGATACATTAGGACAAACTGTGGAAATAGCCTTCTGCAAGTCGGCTGTGATACAAACATAGTGGCGAAACATATATATATATGCATAGCTAGGTGGAATGTTGACTGATTACGTTCGAAAACTAGATCGAATTGTATGTATATCATTAGTTCTCTGTGAAGAACTTTTGTGTGTACACTTGCGAAGTAGACTGATTATTTATAACAGGTTCTTTGACGATTGTTTAATTAGGTTTTTTGGATTTTCAGACGGTGGCAAAATTGCAACACCTCAGTCGTCGCTGGCTCCGTCGTCAGCGCGTGCGGCTTATAAATCCTCCAGCGGCAATAATTTAAAGGTTAGCACGTTTGTAGCATTTCACTACGCTAGCATACATAGCGTAGCTGAACACGCTATGATCCTTGCCTGTGGTGTAATAGTAGCGCGCTAGTCTTGCAAGCTAGAAATACGGGTTCGAATCCCGACTGGTCCGATGTATGATCACTCGTGGATCTTATCAATTGGTGAACCCGCCGTGATCCCATGCACGGAGTTTGTTCGCACAGCTTGAGCTCAACGCACGGTCGCTCTAGCATCTCACTACGCTAGCATATATAGCGTAGCTGAACACGCTGTGATCGGGGCCTGTGGTGTAATGGTAGCGCGCTAGTCTTGCAAGCTAGAAATCCGGTTTCGAATCCCGGCTGGTCCAATGTATGATCGCTCGTGGAGCTTTTCACTTCTTCCGCCGCCATACGCAATGCAGAACAAGGAGGTTGTTGTGACGGCTATTCATATATCAATCAAACAATGAGTTCAATTGAACAATCACAAGAAATTGTTTAAGTGTATATATAATTCTACAAAAACACAAAACAGGCAATAAAAATTATAAACTAATCTTACATATGTATATATATGTATGTAGACCATTATAGGTGTCGAATGCCCGTCGGTTTAGAATGGTAAATGGTCTCTTTAGGAGTAAGTTTCCGAATTTTTTAGGAATAAAAATTCCTCCTTTCCCAATTTCCCTTAAGTATTTTTTACTAATTTTACACCACAATTTTTGTCAATTTCCACCCTATTTTTAGCGAATTTGCGATAAAATTGTACGCGCGTCTTCAGCGTGACCGGGGAGGGGCGTTGTCCGGAACCTTAAGGGTGGTTAATGTGACTTGGGGGTCCGACCCTTAGGGGGATAGGAATACTGCCACTTATATCTGCTACAGTTTACGATCATACACTAATAATACATCGCCATATCCCCCCAAAAAATGGTTTTATTGTCTTTACCTTTATATAGATATAAATATATAAACAATCGCTGTATCTTCAAAGTTGATCTGCGAGTTTGGGCAGGGGTCAGCTAAAACTGAAAAGACTCATGTTTTGGCAAACAAACAAACAGTTTAATAGACATCAAATGATTATAGTTTAATAAACATCATATGGTTAAGGTTGAACAGACAAAACATTGTATGAAAATTAACAAATTTATAGCTTAGTAAAATGGAGTCAGTCGGAAAGACGGTAAGAACCCCAAGGGCGGGTCCAGAGGGACTTCATGAGTCAGATTCCGCAGATTGTCGGTGGAGGGGGTAGATGGTGTCGGGGTGGGTAGCCCAGGGGAGTAACCAAAAAGTTCAGCCTCGTCACTAACTTCGTCCTGAAATTTTGGTACTCGCTTGTGAGGGGGCGTGGCGCCTCGGGATCCCTTCCACGAAATCCTGAATCTGCCGCAGAAGACCGCTTATGTTGTCTTTATATTATACCGGAGTTAGTACTATTAATGGGCATAAAACGACGACGCCCACTAATATTTACACCAGAACATGATTTCACCAAAATTAGCGCATATTGGTTCTTATCAAGAACATGAGACGGACTTATAACAAAACAAAGATGTTTGTTCGACAAGCAAGCCTTATGACGCAGCTATGTAGTATCCCTTACACCACACTTTCCATACTGTAGTAAGACCATATGCGAACTAAAGTTGACATCGACATAGTAAAACAAGAATTACAACGAATCTCTAAGTTTCGACTACAGTAAGCATGATTTAGGAAACCAACCAGCTTGATTCACCGCATATCTGTAACGACTAAGGTTCAAGTCGTCTCTGCTTTACTAAAAATAAAGCAAGCTCCTAGCTAACGAAATTTTAAGTACGACGAACAAGGTACGAAAATCTAGCTACAGTGAAAAGAGCTGCACTTAATAGAATTTAAAAGGAACAGCGCAGATGTTTGCTGTAACTAATAGAACGTATATACATATCGACAGGAAACGGAGCTAGAGAGCCAACTGTAGGGCAGCATTAGACCAATACTTTTTATACATTCGCGTTGGTGATTAGGCATTTTGGTGCATATTTCATCAATGATGAATACCTATGCAATGCACGCATCTTCGTAACCCATCCAGAACCTCTGCAAATATATAAATCAAACACAAAATAGCAATTTCGAAACTTCTGAAAACCCAAACATGAGGCTCTTTCAAGTTTCCCGAAAAGAAAAAGTACACCGGTGTAACTTTAAAATACAAGGATGCATTCATTTTCAATACATAAGAAAGCGACATATAAATACGAGATAGCCACAAAGCCGAAGATCTTCATGTTCTAAATTAGAAGTCTTGCGGATTTTGCTTGCCATTTTTGGTGCTCCCGCGCAAGTGGACACTGGTTCTGTTTTGTGGGTTTATCTATTATACATAGGCGTTACCCCTTCCCCCGAAGGCTCTTAACCAGGCGCGCGACGAACAAATTTAGCAAAAGTATGGTAAAATTGGCAAAATGACCGCGGGGTTCTACCTTTTGAGGGCCTCTCCATTGCTGACGGTCTACCGCCCCCCCCCCAAGCCTACGGATCTTCTACACTTATATCTAATATATATCAAAAGTCGATTTTTTGTCATAACTACGTTTTAGCGGAACTGTGGTGATCGCTGCAAAGTTATTATCAAGATGAGTTAATGGATTTGGTGTTGCGAGGTATAGCTGAAAGAACGAATTTGGCTCAAAATACGGCAGTGCTTCCGGCATCCAAGAGGAGCACGGTGGGGGCGTGCCCACGTGAACGATGACAGCAACACGTTTATGTGCGCCAGATGAGGTTACCCTGTGGCGTTGTGCCCCATCTAGCGAATCCTGTGTCCAACCCCCCGTCGGAAATGTTCTGGCTACACACCTGAAGTCCTCGCTTAGAATTAATACAGTTGACAACTGCAAATTTAAATTATTTTTATAGTTGTGTTAAGAAATATGTATAAATCTGTATGTAATTAATTTTGCAATGTTTATATGATTTGAAAGCCTTCGTTTAAGAGTGACGCAAATCCTTCGATTCCCGGTTGCAGTAGTAGTACTAGTAATATGGGCAGTGGAGATCCTGGACGGAACGCAGCCGATGGGAGCAATAACTCGGCAGGCGACAACAACAGCAACTGTTTTTCACCGAGCGCCCACTCTCAACTGCAGCTGCCGTCGTCACGTACGGCTGGTGGATCACCGTCGTGGAATCCACAAAGTCATGTATGTTTGTCTCTAAGTGAACGTACTTTATTACAAGATTTGTGACTAACGAGGTTTCAAAACATTTTTTACACTAATTATGACATGAAATTTCGAATAAAATCATACGTTAATAGAGATTTAATATAAAATTATTAGCTCATAACTTGGTGCAAACTAACATATTTTGATATGCCAAGTATATATTTCATATATATTGTCACATGATTAAGCATTTTTGTTGGTCCAAAGATTGCGTATTTTGCTTGTGGAATATATATATATATATATATATATATATATATATATATATATATATATATATATATTCATTTTCATAAATATGTATATAAGTCTTTTTGTTCCATCATTGAAACGTAGCGAGCGGAGTTTCCACAAACAGTTCTCAATATTGCAACAAACTGTTTTTCGTCCGTTTTTCGTGGCACTATATATAAGTTTTGAAAATAAATGGATTGACGGACTTTTATAGTCATCACGGACTAGAATCTAGTTATACGTACGTACGCCTAGCTTTGTGTTTACGATGCTGCAATGATATCGTGCTCAACTTCTTACAAAACCAACACGAATTGGAAACTTTGAATTTGGCCGTTTGGGGTTTTCTCAACATTTTAGGATATAATTCGTGCCATAGGCATTTCACCGACACCGCAGACCACTGTGCAGAATCTTCTCATCAAGAGCTACGTAAAACTATACTCATTATAATTTTTTGCTTATGCAGCCGGTTCCAAGCTGTAAGTCCAAAAAATGCCTTAAAAGTTGAAATTTTACCAATTTTAATTAAGTGTGCTTCTTCAGTGGTGGCGCGGGATGGTAGGATTATTTGAACTGCTAGTCGCGTTTGTTTCATTGTTTACTCTTCACTGGGTATGTCATTTACCCTCTGGGTGGGTGGAGAACGGTAAAACTGCTATATTTTGGCTCAAAAACTAAAATCAAATTTTAGTATTATATATCTCAGTAGATACGCACGGAGCTAGAATGAGTGTGTATATATAGTTTTATTGGGCTTTATGAAAAGCAATGGTGTTTGCGTGTCATGCATTCAGTAAGACAAGCGCTAGGTATTTAAACATGAAAAATGATGCTTGAAATTATACAAATATTTTTTCTTGAATGTTTTGATTTATAAATTTCAGAATTTTCAGTTTTTGGTTATAGGTATTGAATTAGTTTTAGCGTTGACTTTTGCTGGTGCCATTGTGTTGATTTAAATGTTCATACAGTTCAACCGTGACCATAGCCAATGAGCGCAAGGGCGAAAACAAAAAGCATTTTGGAGGGTATATATACATAGATGCAAGAACAACTGGTTAGATTTCTGCGGGATCGACCTATATATTAGGCCCCAAGTATTCATATATCTCCCACGCGACGACCTTCGCAGAGCCCTCCGCAACGGTCATTTTGTCCTGAAAGAAGCCTTCGCTGCAGCGCAAAACCGGCTACCCCAGCGATATTTCTGAGGGGACACGTGCCCCCCGGTGTTTTCGCATAAGAGTGAGCGTAGATTAGATAAACTTAACATTTCTACTTGACACGCGTTGTATTTAGCACATGCACTCACACTAGTATATATATATAATGTATTTTTTGTAGCAACGAATAGCAGCCCATCAGTCTTGTGATTATGTGACAGTCGAACAAGATGGCAGTGGTCAGCATATGCAGCAATCGCAATATGCCCACGAGCAAGCGTCGCACGGACAACTGCAGCACCAGCAGCAGTATCGTACGCCACAAACACCCTACGTTGGCCAGCAGACAGCGCCTCGTCCTCCGCATTATGGTACAGCGGGCTATCACTATCAGCAACCGCCGCCACAACCACATCATATTGCCCAACATCAGC
>JASANE010006490.1:0-22031 GCA_030248225.1 Trileptium ribeirensis | reverse complement strand
TTATTTAAAAAGTTATTCTAATATAATGTAAAAATTATTAGCTATGTAACCTACCTTATTGAAAATAAAAGAAATGAAATCAGCGTAGCCACAAACCCATAATTATGAATTTTTGTATTACTTTATGACCATTAGTTTAAAAGTTAATGAATTTACAACTTATGTGTAATTAGCTATGTAACCAAGCTTAATTTAAAACGTAAAAATGAAATCAGCGTGCTAGAAAACCTATAGTTATGAATCTTGGTTTTCCTATTATTAGTTAAAAAATTATTCAAGATATAACTTACAAATTATTAACTATGTAATACAACTTTATTTAAGCAGCAAAAATGAAATCAGAGTAATTGAACACCTATAAGTATAAATTTTTACTACTTTACGGTTATTATTTGAGAAGTTATTAACTTATAAATTATTAGCTAATTATAACTTATTAGCTATGTAACTTTCCTTAATTTAAGTATAACACATGAAATCAGAATATAATAAAACCTATAAGTATAAATTTTACTACTTTGCTACTATTGGTTGAAATGTTATTAATTGAAAAAGTATAAGTTATTAGCTATGTAATTATAACTTATTAGCTATGTCACTTAACTTTAATTAAATAGTAGAAATGAAATAAGCATATCAGAAAACCTATAGATATAAATTTTTGCTACTTTGCTACTATTTGTTGAAAAGTTATTGAATGATTAGCTATGTAACTATAGCTTATTAGCTATGTAATACAACTTTATTTAAGCAGCAAAAATGAAATGAGCATGCCAGAAAACCTATAAGTATTAATTTTTACTACTTTATCGTTATTATTTAAAAAGTTATTAACTTATAAATTATTAGCTATGTAACTTGAGAAAGTATAAATTATTAGCTATGTAATCATAGTTTACTAGCTATATAATCTAGCTTAATATTTGTAGCAAAAATGAAGTGAGTGTACTCGAAAACCTACAGATATGACTTTTAGTTGCTTTGTGATTATTTGTTGAAAAGTTATGAAATTATAACTTATAAATTATTAGATGTATAATAATTAGGTACTAGCTATGCAACCTAGGTTTATTTAAATAGCAAAAAGCAAAAAAGAAATCTGCGTGTTATGCAACCAATAGTTATAAATTTCCTTAGGGTTTCGACTATTACTTAAAAAGTTATTAAAGTATAACCTATAAATTATCAGCTATGTAAGCCATCTTATCGAAAATGAAAGAAATGTATAAATGGTAATGGGAAGAATAAGCTACGTTTACCAATTTTGGTGATTGAATCAAATATTTAACAAGCCTTTAAACGTAAAACCTCCATAATCTTAACTACATAACGCTACACCGTGCATCCAGATTATAAAGTGCTTCCCTTCCAAACCGAGTCAAGGTTAGATTCCAATAAATAATTCCTAACGATGCGTAATCAACGATGTGAATCAGTTTAGCATAGATATTGTGGTTCTCCATCTCCAATCATTAAATTATATATCGGTTTTCTGCAATGTTTGACCTACCTAAAACATTAATTTTTTAACACAATATGCTATCATGTAAACAGATGGAATGATGTCATTTGTTCAATTCCATCATAATAGTTCTGGTCACCTATAGCTGAAATTACGATGATGTCATTCGCTCACGTACACAAATGCTTACTACTTCTACATCATGTTTGAAATCGAAAAACTACATGCATCATCCACTTAATTTGGTGGATCTAAATATAGCATTTCTGACAACATATAGCATCAAAAGCATATATCTTAGCGTATATACATAACTCAGATATCAGCTGAAACATTATCTGTTTATATTTGTAATTTATTGTTGCTAAGCAACGGTTGCAAGCATTTAATTTATTGTATATTGATCATATGTTGCCTAATCACTATTAGTATTGATGTCATTATATATACATCTGTCACCCCACTTCCCCCACCACTGTGTGGGGGGGGGGGTAAAACCAGCCTTTTCTATCTACTGGTTAGTATCAGCTGATCGTAATATTTTAGATTTAGATACTTCGATGAGAATTTGTACTAATCCTAATTATTTCTATACGCTGTGCTATTTATTTATTTAATGAGCGTTAAGTGCTTCGATAGCATTATTGGTTAACGCCAAATATAAAGCAACTCCCCCATACCAGATGACAATTCGCTAGCTCAAAGTACAAGTACAATCTGGTTACAGTTTATGATGTGAAATGAAGCCATTTTGTTTGAACAATCAGCACATGCCTTGAGTCAATCAGCTGGATAACGTAACTTTAAAAAGTTAATATTTTTCGTCCTGACGACAACTATTTAGGATTAGGAGGGCTAGCTATATTATCTTGATGAATACCTTAAGTGAAAAGTAGATAATCGCCGCTAGAGAGTTGCAAGCTCCTCATACTCCACGTACAGCCGAAACACTTTCTGCAAAATTTCCCTCGATACTATTTTTTGTTAAATTTGAAGTAATATTGCTCCTATACACGTGCTTTGAGTTACAGCATCATTTTAAAAGCGACCTATTTCACAAAACTTAATTCTGAATTCACAATGCTAAGTTACCAAAAGGGAATTATGGATTGGGTGAACTGAAGTGATGGCACTTAAATTAATAAATGCCTTTCTATTATACATGGTCAAGCTCCGATGTCCTAGAGTGGAGGGTTAGCTGGGTCTTAGAGGACTCGACCTGTGGCCTGCCAGAGGCGTCAACGGGGTTGTAGTCTGGCGAATCATGAGGGCAATCCCTATCCCCTACCAACACGTAAGCTTTATTTATGCCCCTGTGTATTTCAATATTCTGTACTTTCAAGTATTTCACGCTTGGATAGCCATTTGGATTACAAACTTGAGAAATGATAAAATTCGCCGTTGCTCAATTTATTAAATAAGGGTTGGAAAATTAATCACAAACCTGTACAATTCGACATTTGAGCGTACGAAAAAGTTAGCTGCGCAATTAAGTAATATGGTTGTACTATTCATCATTTTTGTTGCACAATTAATAGTTTTCTATAAAATGTTATATATTGTTAACAAGAAAAATTTTTTTACTACGTTCATATATAGAGGTAACAGGAATTGCAATATTGACAAAATATTAAGTTAGTGGTAAATTGAAACAAATAAAAAATTTTTAGTATAAAACAGCTGGTTCCATCAGGATTTTGACCACTATATGGACAAATTAACCTTCATTGCGTGTTACGTTGAACAAACGTTTGGTGCTGCGGTGCATCGAACATGCAGAATAAGCATTCGATTCAACTCACTTCGCAAAGCTAACAAATAATAACAACAACATACGTACATACTCGCAGTACTCATAATTTCACTCATGCATGCCATCACGCAGCTACCTGGGACAGTACCCCCACTTTGGTTGTAGCCCTTAGTTTACAACAACAAAAAAATTTTACGTTACCAACGCCGTCAGTTAGATCTACTGAATCGATCCTCACAGCGCACGAATGTTGACCAGGTAAAATTTTCGGGCGTGGCCACTATTGTCGATATGTCGCACCGGATCCACGGTACATCGATGATATTTAATCAAATATACTCTCCCTCACTTTAGTTGTAGCCCTTAGTTTACAACAACAAAAAACTTTACGTTGCGAACGCCGTCAGTTAGATCTATTGAATCGACCCTCACAGCGCACGAATGTCGACTAGATAAAATTTTCGGGCGTCGCCACTATTGTTGATATGTCCCACAGGATCCACGGTACATCGATGATATTTAATCAAATATATACTTACCTCGTCACAAGTTGCACAGCGGGGCTTGTTCAATTCGGCATAATGTCGCTCACAGTATATTCGACCCTCCCGGACGCAGTAGGTCAAATCAACGAGCAACTCTTGACAAGTTGTGCACACAAAACACGACGGGTGCCAACATTCGTCGTCGCCAAATTTGGGTGCCATGACTGCTAAATTGCCGGCTGCGATTACAACGCGACATTTTTGGCATTTCTCAAATGTAAAAAAATGTATATATATAGTACATTTTGCCGTGACAAAACTAGAGAGACAGAGAGCGATAGAGATGATAAATGGTGCCTTTTGAAAGTGAAGGGGATAAAATTTCTACTCTAAAAATTGAAATTACTGGGCCTATATTACATCTAGGAAATTGCTGGATGCGTGCAATTTATTAGGCTACAAAGTTTCAAACTACTCGGTATATAATTGATATGTTACACGATCATCACCCAGAAATTTACTATGTGCATCGAATCCATAAATTTGTGGGTTCCATATAGCACTCATACTTTCTGGGAAATTTTTTATGTTCCCATATGTTTTAAAGAGGATGTTCTATCTATGAGAAACAAGGTTACCTGATACTATTCCGATATTTAAATACTGCTGTGGCAGGCAAAGTCTTTATGTTTTTCTTTAACTGTTAGACTATGAATGCTGAGTTTTGAACATAACGATGAACATTAATCAGCTTATGTTTAGTTTGTTCGCTAAGTGATCTGATCATTTTTTTATTTCTCTGTGGTGAAGTCTGTCTATTTTTACCCCAGAGATAACAATGCCCGATGAAGTTTACTGGATACACTCATTTAGAACATCATATCAGCGACCACCACGACAATAGCAGCATCTAGAAAGCATATTAGCTTTCTCCGAACTCGAGTTCGAACTCGAAGAAAGGTTCGACTCGAGGGTTCGGTATTCGCCCACTTTTATACTTTTATAAGTTTACCAGGACACTGATATAAGAACCGAGAATTTATGTTGAAGTGTCGAATAAGTTATGTGTTGTTATGCTAAGATTAAAGAACATATGTCGTATTCGACTCTTTATCGAAGTCTACACATTTGGTTGTATAACCGTTAAAAACATGAAAGGGAGTTTATTGCTTAAATTAGTTAAGCATAATTTTAGTAACACCTGATTAGCTCTGTTCTCAAAATATATGGAGATAGAATTAGCCATACAATCATTGACAATGAACAATGTTACATTATACCGATGAAATAATATTTAAAAATGTTTCAAATTTGTCGATTAGTTCAAATAAAATCCGAAATTTAAATGAGATATATACTTCTATATACAAAAAATTAGTGAACTTTGTCAGCGTAGACCAGTTCCAATGGCTCAAGGTAATTTTATATTTCGTTTAACACGTTTGCATTACATCTAGTCCAAGTACTACCATGCCATTGTGCCTGTAAAAAGAATTTGCGGAACACAAATAGCAACGATGACAACATAGATGTTTCAAACTTTTTGAGAGGCAAATGCTGAAAAGAGTGGGTTGTGGTTGTCAACAATGAAATGACTATTTTTGGATATCAAAAAGTAGTAGGACGGAACCACTCAGACTCTGCAATGATTGCACATCTAATACAACGGTGAATATTGATGTTCACATATCGATCTTGCGAAGTGTTTTGCAGTGAATGTTCAAACAATTTTACCCTAATACAACTATGGCTTCTGTAGCGAAGAAAATGTACCGTTCAAACTTAATACGACTGAACAAAAATCAGATATCAGATTTCATACCATTGATTTGTCAATTTGAGGATTAATATAACCGATATCGAGTGCCATTTCGTTTCGAATATTGACAAAATCGTCGAATGCATGTCGTTCAGCCGTCGACTCGAGATGTTTACAATAACACGAGGCTAGGTCTTGACGAGGAAGCTGGATAACAAGCTGTCGTTCTCGATACTTTTCGCCTAGAAAAAAATAAATATAATATATTTTTATAAAAACGATTATAATTAAATAAAATTCAGTATTTGCAATATTGTATAAAATATTGTAAAAAAATTTAAGAATAAATTTATTTAGGAACGGTGTCAGTTGCCCAAGTGCACGTTTCATAAACTATATTACCTAATTTTAATTCGGTATATAAATTAGCCAAAAACACAACTAACCCTGGTTTTACATAAAATATTACGGTTCCGAGTTTGAATCTTATCTCTAAAATTGGAAAAATGATTCAATGAAATCTTGCGATGCAAAATTGTCATAAAACCTAGATAAATGAGTTTTAGTAAATAGTACAACTAGGCACGTCATCACCTTACTTAAATTGCCTAAAGCTATACAATTTTAACTGTTTGGAACATTGCTAGACAATTACGACAGTATCTGTAGTAGACACATCTGTTTGTGCACGACATTATGTTCCAAGAATTTTCTTTTGAAAAAAAGGTGTCAGTGTATTTGAATTATAGCCTACATATATCTATGTTTAAAAAAATTTAATCTGTGGCAAATAATATGCACTTTCAAAACGAGTAAATCCAAATAATCGGAACTTCATGAAGTATGTGTTCGTGATCGAGTAATGTGTGGAAAAAAATTCAATTCCAAACAACTCAACAGTCTTTGTGCTTCACCTAGTAATTCACATAATTTAAAAATCTTGACTCATTTCTACAATACGAGGGTTCGGTATTAAACAAACTTGGGTTAAGGTTACACTATTTGGTGTACAAGTGATGTGTCGCGAATTACCTTTCACAATACACAGCCCCTTAGTATCAACGCCCTAACCTGACTTTCAGTGCTTATACAAGCTGCTCTTCTACCATTTTAACCTAACTCACTAGGATACGGCATTAAAGTGATTCGTTTATACTGTACCTACAACGTAGTGCCTAGGCTACCCAGGGTTCGATATTAAACAAACTTGGGTTAAGGTTACACTATTTGGTGTACAAGTGATGTGTCGCGAATTACCTTTCACAATGCACAGCCCCTTAGTATCAATGCTTCAACCTGACTTTCAGTGCTTATACAAGCTGCTCTTCTACCATTTTAACCTAACTCACTAGGATACGGCATTAATATGGTTCGTTTATACTGTACCTACAACGTAGAGCCTACGCTACCCAGGGTTCGATATTAAACAAACCTGGGTTAAGGTGACACCATTTGGTGTACAAGTGATGTGTCGCGAACTACCTTTCACAATGCACAGCCCCTTAGTATCAACGCCTCAACCTGACTTTCAGTGCTTATACAAGCTGCTCTTCTACCATTTTATCCTAACTCACTAGGATACGGCATTAAAATGGTTCGTTTATACTGTACCTACAACGTAATGCCTACGCTAACCAGGGTTCCTTGGGTCCAAATTAAGTGAAAGAATTATTTTTACAATGTAATAAGGAATAATTTAACTATATATAATTACTGAACAGTATATTATATAATTGAAAATGACATTATATAGTTAAAAACCAGCTTAGTGTGGGGGTTCGGAGGCGGCAGCTGCCGACTATGTCTTAAGCTTAGTATACGTGTCATATAGGTGCCCTAGCTTAGACTAAGGCTCATGATTAGGCTTAGTATATCGAGGACGATATAGCCTGCATATAGCTTACGCCCTTTGCTTTGATCCTAATATTGATTAGCGAATTATTAGAATTAGTTTAATGCAAATACCTAATGCATAACGATTTACAATGTAAGTAAAATAAAATACTACTAATCTTACCATCTGTACGTAACTTGGGGACTTTGTTCGGCGGCAGCTGCTTCATATAATCTTCAATCTAAAATCACATAAAATTTAATCACTTATTTGAATTGACAGAGGTAATATATGAGATGGTGTTTAGATAACGGTCAGATTTAAAGCGTTAGACCGCATAAGTTTTAAGTCGCAGAATCTATAAATTTTTACGTGGTAGATTTGGGACTTAGTATATCTTAAATACATCTAAGGCGCAAGTGCTAATGAATCTATAAATCTATCAGCTTATGCATTAGTAACGTTTGCCAAGCGGTAGAGTCATATGATTTGCAGGTAGCGTATGACAGTGTAAATTAAGTTATCTTAAAGCAATCCAAACGGAGGGCATTGATAAATAACGCAGCAGTTTATACAACAGTCACGTTTAAAATTAAACAGACAACATTTTAGAAAATAGGACAGCCAATTATAACAATTAAAAACATCTTAGCGTAAGCGAAGTGCAAATGAACTTAGTCATTATGCGGCGTTCACGTTATAATGTCCCCGCTGTTTGGAACTTTTGACCCCCTATAGTCGCGTCCCTACCGTATAGACAGTCAGGGTAACACCCATACTGTAAATCAAATGCCGAGGGTGTACGACACACCCTTAGCTACTAAATTTTTTCTAGACAGTGTCGTACACACCCTTAGCTACCAATTTGGCGCGAATTAACTATAACGGACACCGTGTGTAGCGAATGCGGTTTATTAGTCAAGTGTCCTGTGGAGTTTTTCCTAAATTCTCGATATTTGTATCTAGCCCATATGAACATTGCTCAAATAATTCCGAACAGTGTCAATAAAACTGCCAGAAGACACGGTGTTCCTGACACTGTCGGCAAGTGGTAATACGCGTAGCTAGCTACCGTTGTAAAAATTTATTAAAAACATGGGGTGTCTAAGACACCCTGTTGTCAACAGTGTGTCTGACACTGTGTGGGGTACATAGGTTCCAAACGTTGGGGACATTATAACGTGAACGCCGCATTAGGGTTCGATATTAAACAAACCTGGGTTAAGGTGACACCATTTGGTGTACAAATGATGTGTCGCGAATTACGCAGTCATTGCAATAGTCAAAAGCTGAAGCATTATAGATAGCTTTATATGAAGCTTGAAGTAATCCGTACGTAAGCTAAAAGTTGAGCGTTTGCTAGAAAACATTATGTGGTAATATTGCAATTCCCTTTACTAATGCGCTATAGAGTACGAATATTATTGAGGATTCATTAAATTGGCTGCATTTGTAGTGAAAAAACTTTGCCGTCGAAAACTCTAGTTCTGGCTCTGATCTTTATATAATTTTTTCTTAAGAAAAAAATTTCAGAGCAGTTTACAGTGTTCTCGACATACACCTAAATAATTTAATCTAATGAAAAATCTAATATATTTTCTAATCTAATTTTTTGCGCCGTGGGAAAGGGGTGGGGTGAGGAAGGGCATCGCCTCAGGGTGGCAATAATTCTGCTTACATCCCCTATGAGCATGTATGATTACTATGTATGACAATTTAAATATATACAATTGTAAATCTTCCCAAAAATTTTGCATAAATACTATTGTCAGCGAAGATAAAGGCGATTTAAACAATTGAATTTCAATAAGCAATTTAAGTGAGGAACAACTTATGACTTAAGGCGTGTTCACAGGTTCAAATTTTCAAATTATATTTGTAGCTAAAATTTAGTCTACCACGGAATGCATTTTTTGCTAATTTGTTGCTTTTTGTCAATTTTAACATGTGAACATTATTGTAACATTTGAACAAAAAATTATATGAACAATATTAAATTGAATATATATTATACTAAATTCAATATTGAACAGTGAAAATTTTTGAAACACAACGTGACCAAAATATGGCCAAATGTGCCGTCAAATTTTGAATTTGCTTGGTTATTGCAAATTACAGCCAAAGTTTGAGATTATTATACAAATATTTTTTGAGCTTAGGTCTATTTCTGAACTCGCTTTAAAATTTTTATATTTAGTATTTGTAGATTGATTGATAATTTTATAATCTATGCTGCTTGCTAATATAGCAAACCATGTTATAATTAGATAAATCGAAATGTTAAAAAAAATAACAAAAATTGTCAAACCTTTTTCGTCGATAGTCCAGGCGGTGTCCATCCGTAAATTCCACTCGTAACCGAATTAATCGATGCATTACGCGAAATATTACTGTTCATTTTGGCAGCAGCAAACGTTTGATCGTTCGCAGCTTTTTGCTCGGGAATACCGAGCAATTCGTGAACGCTTATTCGTTGTCGCCGAACTTCGTGATCGTCACGTGGACATTTGCAAGTTCGACATGTTTTTCTGAAACGAAAATTATAAACATCAATGCACTGCCACACCTTCGTTCACTAGAACACAAACATAATATTTAGATTTTGAAATTTAACGTTTTGCTTTAATATGATAAATCCATCCAATGTCTTAACATTAATGCCAATTTCTGGTAAAAAGATTCGCTGATACAGTGACAATAGTTGCAATTTGTTCAAACTTTCTATGAAACTAAAGGAAATACAAGCATCATGTATTTTGAATGAGAATGACAAACCATAGATTGGACCTTAACGGGTACTGAAATGAAAACTGCTTAGTGGCAACTAGAAACTACCAAAACAACGATGAAAATAAAGAAATTTTTAATTACCTAAAAATTCAAACATAATTCTAATCATGGCAGATTTTACAGGTAGTGTGCTACTATGACCTGTACAAAAACGAATTGTACAATACTACAAAATCAAAGCTAAAATACACTGTTTGTCCACGGCCTAAGAATAAGTGATATTTGAGTAACACAGACGATATAATAATTTAAAATCATTAAACCACATCAACTATTGAACAGTTCCCCTTTGAAAGAGCAATTTGTTGAATCCAACAGCAGCAGTAATATAAGGTTTATGATGAGGCAAATATGTGCGTTTAGTATGTCGATGTGTTATCCACAAGGCGCCGTGGCTACAGTTCGGCAAACCAGTGACGTGGCGTATTCTTCAGCAATCCCGAAAACTGACACTTGATGCTCGATCTAAGTCATGAGTTGATATAGCGTTAAACATGTTAGCATTTTTGTAGTAGTGATTAGAAGCTGAATTAAAAATTCTTTGCTGTAAACTAATTTATGCCGTTAGGTAAATATGAAGAATGTATTGGGAATTATCATAACAAAATGGACTCTTAACTAATGAACACATGGCGAAATAGTTTAAAACGCAAACTGAGAGACGCATGAATAAAATGCCGTTAATTTTTTGTAATAAGAATCCGCATCATAGTAATCGCACAATTTATCATTCATCATTTGTCCCGCGAAGGATGAGAAAAAAGAATCAGTGATCGCATGTCCAAAAAATCTACACAAATTGCAAAATATGCGTTTGTACGATTTCGTAAAACCAAATAGTCGTAAATCTGGTGGATCAACAATTAATTTAGAAACAACAAAATTCGAGTTCACTATAAGTCTTAGCAACGCTGTTTATCCCTCACTCCAATAGCAGCACCGTACGATTTGTTAGAGAAACTAAAAGGAAAAATATTCTGTAGTTCCGACTATATTTTCTGTGTCGCGATGTGGATTATTCGAAAAAAGTGGTGCCAAAAAATGGTTTATCAGCAAGAAATGAAATAACCGAAAACGTGGATATAAAAAACCCTACATGTCAGCGTAAATAAGTGTCGATTTCTTTATAATTGAAAATTATCAAAAGTCTTAAATTCAAATTGTCCATTTGAGAAATATTAAAAGTTGTTTTTTCACTGTTAAATATTGAAAAAACTAAATGTTTGACCACTGAGAGTGCTCATTATCTACAGTTGTAGAGCAAGGTGCGGCGTTTGTTCGTCTTTGAATAATCAGCCATTAGAAATCTGCCATGCACACAAGCCTAAAAATGGCTTTCAATATTAAAAGTGTTATCGACCAACAGTATTTTCCTGAAGATAAGCCAAATCCTACAATTCATCTATATTTGGCTGTACTTTGTGGAGCAAAACAGATATTACAATCATAAAACATGAGTAATTAAAGATATAGGCGAGCGAAACTTGATAAAAATACTGTAATTAAGACATAAAATTCATAAATAGTGCAGGGTATATTTTATTTTATATTTCAATATTAAAAGTCTTATCGACCAACAGTATTTTCCTGCCGATAAGCCAAATCCTACAATTCATCTATATTTGGCTGTACTTTGTGGAGCAAAACACACATTACAATCATAAAGCATGAGTAATTAAAGATATAGGCGAGCGAAACTTGATAAAAATACTGTAATTAAAAGATATAAAATTCATAAATAGTGCAGGGTATATTTTATTTTATATTTCAATATTAAAAGTCTTATCGACCAACAGTATTTTCCTGCCGATAAGCCAAATCCTACAATTCATCTATATTTGGCTGTACTTTGTGGAGCAAAACAGACATTACAATCATAAAGCATGAGTAATTAAAGATATAGGCGAGCGAAACTTGATAAAAATACTGTAATTAAAAGACATAAAATTCATAAATAGTGCAGGGTATATTTTATTTTATATTTCAATATTAAAAGTCTTATCGACCAACAGTATTTTCCTGCCGATAAGCCAAATCCTACAATTCATCTATATTTGGCTGTACTTTGTGGAGCAAAACAGACATTACAATCATAAAGCATGAGTAATTAAAGATATAGGCGAGCGAAACTTGATAAAAATACTGTAATTAAGACATAAAATTCATAAATAGTGCAGGGTATATTTTATTTTATATTTCAATATTAAAAGTCTTATCGACCAACAGTATTTTCCTGCCGATAAGCCAAATCCTACAATTCATCTATATTTGGCTGTACTTTGTGGAGCAAAACAGACATTACAATCATAAAACATGAGTAATTAAAGATATAGGCGAGCAAAACTTGATAAAAATACTGTAATTAAGACATAAAATTCATAAATAGTGCAGGGTATATTTTATTTTATATTTCAATATTAAAAGTCTTATCGACCAACAGTATTTTCCTGCCGATAATCCAAATCCTACAAATCATCTATATTTGGCTGTACTTTGTGGAGCAAAACAGACATTACACTCATAAAACATGAGCAATTAAAGAGACAGGCGAGCGAAACTTGATAAAAATACTGTAATTAAGACATAAAGTTCATAAATAGTGCAGGGTATATTTTATTTTATTACATTTTTACACTGATTACATATATACTTCCTTAAAGCGGAAAAATTTTTTGGGTGAAATCGGAAAAAATGAAAAAGTGCTTAAGACGTATTCTATATTGTTTTTGCTTATTCTTTAGTTTTTCATATGGATTTTCGAATAAAACATGAATCAAAGTTGAATTTTCATGGCAGTAGTGGTTTTTCCGACCTAGGCGCCTTTGTATAGCGTAACTGGGTTTATTTAGTAATACGATATAAGACGAAAATAATAAGTAATACTATATAAAAGAAAAAGAATAAGTATAATAGATAGAATAGCATAAAGGTAGTACAACAAATGTGGACAAAAATATAGACTAAATGAACATATCTTGGCATAGAATTTTATGACAGATAAGTGATCCATGTACCGTTAATGGTCTAGACCGATTCATTAGCTAATAAAATGCGTGACTTCACTTTAGGAGCGCATACCACGGCTGTCCTTTTGTGAAAAACACGATAGGAATCATGCAAAAATTCTTGTTCACTATGCTACCATTAACTTTCATAGATTAGTGAACGCGCGCATGGACCTCTTGACCTACCAAAACAGATTACACACATCTACATTTGCTGATCTCTTCTGATAGTGCGATTACATGGAGTGAAATGATAAATTAAACGATTTGAGCACGCAGACTAATGTTGTTGTTGCTAATCATGTAAAAAAATTTCCGTGTACGCTTCGCACACTTACGACTTCAGTGAGAAACGTGATTCTTGTCAAAATGTTGTGGCCAAGGGAAGGGTCTAAATGCACGCAATCAGTAAACTGTGGCTAAAATAAAAAATAGTAAGCGCGAACAAAGCCTTCATGTTCCTCTTCACAAATCATTAACGCGCACGAAAGGACGACGTTATTTATATATGCAGAGATAACGTAATTTATGAATAATCTGCCTTGTAGTGATTATAGGTTTTAAAATTGTCTAATTTATTTGACAGCAGAACAACCCAGCTGTACGGACCTAAAGTGGACTCACTCATAACGCAATAGTCTTTGTGATAAATATGAAGTCAAATTTAATTATAGTTCCTGTGATATGAAGCATTTCCTGTTTCAATTCTATTTTACTGTTCTACTGTTTCGATTATTCGCCTAACGTCTTCATTTTGTCTAGTACACACAAAGAAGGCAGTCATCCAAAATCCGATTATGAGTCTCTGATCTCAACAAACTTTTGTTTTTTTATCTATACTAATACTGCTAGTAAATAATCCGACATTCGAGACAGTTAACGGAATATGACTGTGAGGTTTTAAATTTACATTAAAATTCGAAATTTCTGCCACCAATTATAGACAATCCGCATTCAATTAGAGGTGAGAACTAGCTTAAATTTTCAGGCGAGGCCCGGCCCGAAATCTTCAACAGCAGGCCCGAAGCCCGAACGAAATCTGGGCAGGTCCAACTCGGCGCGACCTAAAAAGCGCGAAGCAGATTGCTTAAAATATCACTTCAATAATTTCATAAAATAAATATATAAATCTTTTCTTTATCGAATTCTAAATTTGTGAACTGTTATTATGTCAGTCTGCTCTTATATTTAATTGTTATCATTATGTTTAATTAAAAGTTATATTAAATTGAAGCTATGGACTAACAGAAAATGATGTCAGCCTTTAATATTTCCATAACTTGAGATAGGCAATAATATCATATTTGCAAGTGTGTTTATAAAGTATATATACCAATATAGATTAAACAATTTAAAATTTTAAAGAAATGAAATTATATTCATATTCTTTTACTATTATTTTTCCCGGCTCAGCAATTCCTTTCAAGACCCAAAAACAATTTAGCTGAATCTGCTCCACACCCGCATCCTATTTTGAAAAATAAATCCCCGGAAAACTATCAACCAGAATACTGCTACATTAGAACGTTAACATTCAAACATATATCTAAATAAACTAGATCTTAAATATCGAAATCCTTTCCAAAATACGCAACTAAGATACGAACGTTCTATTAATAGTACATAAACATGCGAAAGACTCCTATCGGTACAGTTGCTGATAGATAACATTCGTCTTTAAAAAGTGTACACATTTTAATCCAAGTTTGCCACTATACATTCACTTAGGCGTTCGATTTAGACGGATTTCGCAAAAATTTCATACACGGTGAACACTGTGATTATCAATGATAGAAAATTTTGCTGGAAGATTCATTTTTGAAATAAATTAATACTGAGTTCTTAGCAATAGATAATTCTTAGCTATTAATTCTTAATTCATAGCAATGAAACATTTTATTCAACGGCGGCAGTAACATTAAAAAATAATTGGAAACTGGTAAATATAACTTTGCAATCTTTGAAACGTGTGATTGACGTGGAACAAAACACCTATTCTTTTTCATGGATCGAGACACAGTGGGACCAAAATGTGATAGTTGTGAGCTAAAGAATTATATATCAGATTCCAGAAATTTGATTAACACTTTCATATATATCCACATTGAGGAGCAATTTGCGCAGCGTCGAGATAACTTTCCACGACGGTAAGGGAGCATACACATTGCGTACGATCCAACAGTTCCGATCCGAAATTTGTTTACATTGCATTCGATTCGATCCGAAAGGACTAAAATCTATGCCTACCGTATGCGTGTGAATGTATATCTATTTTTACACACTACTTCATCTAAATCGGTGTGTGGGGTCCTCACAATGAACGCATCATACCCACGTGACTGATTATGAATGCTGATGAAATTCTGATACAATCTGATGCAATCACCTACGCCCCGTTTATTAGTTATATAATTATGCAAATAACTTCTGTGTATATAAGTTGTCTATTTTTGGAATAAACTATGGTAGTTCATTTGACATCTTGTAACGCAACCTTGTGCTACATT
Source organism: Trileptium ribeirensis (assembly GCA_030248225.1). Lineage (NCBI taxonomy): Eukaryota > Metazoa > Nematoda > Enoplea > Enoplida > Thoracostomopsidae > Trileptium > Trileptium ribeirensis. The sequence continues at coordinate 6,436 of JASANE010006490.1, read as the reverse complement.
GGTAAGCCCGATGTAATTTGAACACGTAGCGTTCTGATCTGAAAGATTGTCGGTCTTCGTCGTCGCCGACGTCAGCTACTCGATCATCGGCGCCGACGTCCTGTCATTACTTCGACCTAATTACCAGCATGCGACCATCACACCTTCACGACGGCACCACACGCCGGCCAGTTCAACGATCACGTCGAACGTCCAATTTCTCAACCTTACGGTCTCCTCCTCAAGTCCGTCATAGTCTTTCGAGCAGCTGCCTAGATCATAAACCCGACATCAATGGTCACTACGGGTCGGCACAACGCCATGCATCATATCAAAACAAGAGGCCTGCCTGTGCAGAGCCGATCTCGACGTCTACCTCCGCACAAACCCAAGGCCGCCAAGAACGAGTTCGATCACATGTTCAAGCTTGGCATCATTCGAAAACCCTCCAGCGGCTTCTCGTCGGCCTTCCACATAATTCCAAAGAAGAACGGTGACTACGGACCGTGCGGCCACTACAGAGCGTTCAACAATGCGACTGTCACCGATCGACATCCTATTCCTCATATCCAAGGCTTTTACGGTTGTGCATTACGCTAGCAAGCGTATTTTCTCGCAGATTGACCTGGTCCAAGCCTACCACCAGATACCCAAGGCACCGGATCACGTAGCGAAGACCGCAATCGTCACGCTTTTTGATCAACACGAATAAATCCCAATGCCGTTCAGACTCCGCAATGCCGCCCAACCCTGCCACCCCTTCATCGATGAGGTCATCCGCGGGGTGAGCTTCTGTTACGCCTACCTCGACGACATCCTTTGGCGAACAACAGCATTGAAGAGCACCTGCTTCATCTGGAGCTGCTGTTCGAACGTCTTGACGGATATAGCAACACGATAAACTTGGACAGGTGTCAGTTCGGGGTGTCTGAGTTCGAGTTTATTGGTCATCGCATCGACTCAAAAGGCATCCGTCCGCTGCAGTCAAAGGTGCAGTCGATGTGCGATTTTCCCCGACCCGAATCCCGCAGGAAGCTTTAGAAATTCTTGGGAATGCTCAACTTCTACTATCGCTTTATTCCCCGATGCGTGGAGGTCACGATTCCAATAACGACGTTCCCTTTCAATTCGAAAGCGACAAAAACCTTGCAGTGGACCCACACGGAAGCTGCGGCTTTAGTAGCTTCAAAATATGGTTTGTCTCACGCCACGTTGCTATTGTGGCTGAGCTTCATCAATATAACTGTGGAGAATGGGAACCACTGCCGTTCTTCTCCAAGAAGCTGTCGCCTGCTGAAACCCGATAAGCAAGTTTGGTCGAGAGCTACTAGCTATTAACTCTGCAATTCGACATTTCCGACATTTCGTCAAAGAACGACATTTCTTTGTTCTTACCGATCACAATCTTACCGATTCGTTCAACTTTGGCCTACAAAGCCGTTCTGAGCGGTAATCGACCTGAGAATTCCGACATCTCTCGTTCATCGCTGAATTCACCGACTACATCCAGCACACAAGCTGGGCCGAATACAAAGCAGCTGATGCTCGGTCGCGGATCAACGCGTCAACAACGCCAATCGACTACTCAAGACTTGCCGACGTTCAAGCAAGCAGCGATTTCGGATCTCAAGCCGCGCGAAATATATTTAGGCAATATCGAAAAGCTTGGATCCTCCTCAATCTATATGCCTTAACTTCTAATGTTACAAATACGGGCTCCTCCCTAGTGATGCTGCAAGATCGTGCAAGATTCTATTAAAGTTATAGAGGGCAGCATTTTTGTAGCCCTAGATTTGACTTTTTCGAAGTTCGTATTTTTATATAACTCCCCATTACAATTTCGGCCTAGAATGTGATGGAAATGTTAGTGGTATCCTGGTTCAGATCAGATTCATACATGCAAACAGGGTGTAGGGGTTAATCCACCGGAGCGTCCCCCACCTCTGAGAGCACGGCTACCCACGACAAGTCGTTTTACGCCGCTTTCCTACGGCGGCCAATGCGCCGCACTCCCCCATTACCTCTAACCCACCTGCTCCCGCCCAACTGATCCTTTTGTGAGGCCGGCAACGCCCTTTCAAGTATCCGCCCCCCGTGGACGTCGGACATCGCGCGTGTGTGATTAGGTTTATACCACTTCAGCTTCCTTTTGTTTTATTAAGGAAAGGCTCGACATTTTCGGCTCCGGACTTGTCAATGTTGCTGAAAACATATAAAAATTTCAGTTGTGCCACAAAAGTTTGATTGGTTTTTGAAGTACTGTAGATATTTTACTCAGCACTATGCCGTTAATTATGAGCGCTAGTGATAGCAAACAGCTAGAGCATCATACAAAAAACTGATTCCGTATATACTGTTTTAAGTCGCATTTTGCCGACGTGACCCATGCCTCAGTGAAAACAATTAGAAAATATTATAAAATTGAAAAATACCTCTCATATTTAACTGGTCAGTTATTGGCGGGCCATGCCAGATTGTGTTTATGATAAGAATACTACACCTTATCTGTTGTCTTAGATATATATATTTTCTCTGATTTATGACATTTGCAAAGGCTGTGTAAAGTTTGGAAATTTTAATTATATAATAACACTCTCAAAAGTCAATTGTTAAGTGCTCGACAATGGCTAAGCGGTGATATAAACTGACCTAGCTGTACCAATTACTAACGAAACATAATTTCCTCCCTTACTGTTCGTGTTACCGACAGTAAACGGGTGGCATCGTATGTTACAAGTTAAACTGATCCAGTGCCTAATTTTTAATCTTCGTACGATTAGGCAGACAGCTAATTTAACGCGGCACACTGGCTATGTAAACGATATGAGGATTCTAAAATTTTACTAATGAAACACATTCTGCTGGTACACCGAATGCGGTTAGATTTTTATAATTATTTCCAAACACCCAAGTGGATTTTTGTATCCACAAATTTCATACCTAAATTTGTTTTAAGTTTTTTGCCATTTAGCGTAAGTGGTAAAAGCATCAACGTGTTCCGGATAGTGCCGCCTTTTGCACTCCTATCACCACCTCCAAACAGAGGCCTCAAGCCCGGGTTAAGGCCGCCATTGCCGTAAGGAGGCTTAGAATGTTGTACGGGGGCGTCGAAATTTGTAAGAGGAGCTCCGAACATTGTGACGGGCTTCGAATGTTGTAAGGCAGGAAGGGGGGGGGTGGGCTGGAGCAAGAATGTCTTAAGGAGGCTCCTGACCGGAATACACTTTAACACGATACAAATTTATACTACATCGCCTGCCAATGTACATTTAGCAATGAACGTATCGCAGCATCGAAAGACAGCCGATACCAGAAGCCCCGGGTATAAATTTTAAGATATGAAAAATTGTTATACCAAACTACGATTTCTACTATAGTTACAGGGAAAAGTTTCAGACTTAAGTCTTATATAATATTTATAAAAACATCAATTTCTACAATGCTTTCACTGAAATGTTGCAATCTTCAATCTTGTACATCTTTATCCAAACTTCTAATCATACAATTGTAACAAGATGCACGCGTGGCGATGCCCCTGCGCTTAGCATAAAATGCATTAGATGCTAAGATTATTTTAACTAGAATTTCGTGACTCGACATGATGTCCTTCGGACCTTACATTCTATAATAACACCGCATATGTGATCCCTTTTTACTTTACGTATGCACACGAGTCTTGTAACAAGGCTTTCTCGAAGTAATACATAATAGTATATGTTCTTCATATATATATTATGCAAATACTGAAGAAAATCGCACAAGTGCTCACATGAGCGATAAGATTGCTGTTTTGGCTATCGATTGTTTGTGTGTCATTGTTTAGTTTTAAGTCAGCACACAAAGTAGCATTATGCAGACAATAGTGCATTGTGCAATTCGGCGAATTGCATTGCGGGCGGTTTCTTTGCCCATGCGCTTCGTTTTGCCTATGTTCTGTGCAGCTATGCACTAGAAACTATTTCAACCAAATCGTTCTTGTTTATAGGAGTGGATAGGCTGGGTTGTTTTCGATCGTTTATTGATTTTTGTTGCATATAACATATGGTTGCCTTGGAACGACTTTGTTTGTACTGGGGTGGGATAAGTCAAAACATTTTGCTATTAATAGTCCTGTAGTTCTCGGAATAACTGAGAGATGACATTCAAGTGCGTCGAAGCTTGGGTATTTAAGCCAGCACGCACTCTGCTCTAGGCCTCACTTTAGTTCGACAGTCACAGAGTTTGACAGTTATTACTTAGCCTCATCTCAGTTGTTCGTCAGTCTTATTATTTAGTTATTGCGCTATAATTTAGAGTTTTGTTCGTTGGTTGGTTCGCTAGCTATACTTCTACTTCTGTGGTTATCGTAAGTCACTTCTATATTGTGGTTTGGACTTTACGGTGGTATTAACAGGTTACTTCTGTTTCCTAGTGGCTTAAAGAGTTTTGGTCATTAGCACATTTGTATTACGGCATAGATGCATCCCTGCTTATCGTTTCCTCGTACAGTAGCACCTCGGCATTCTATTATTGGGCGATTATTGTGGACAGTCACGCGGCTCGTGGATATTAAAGCTGTACAAAGATTTTTGTGTGAAGAAGTAAAGATAGAGACACTGCGGCATAATGATGAGTGTTATAGAGCATGTGCTCACCTTTGCGATATTTTAACAAATATTCTTCTCTGTTGTGTTTAAAGATTTTATAGATTATACAGTTTGGTGGATTCTGGATTTTGTACGTGCGTACTTTGCTCATCATTTCAATTAGATTTGTTTGTTTTGAACCGCAGTATACTTGTAGAGTTATTATTGTATTACGGCGCGCACACTTCTTTTCCTGAAAATAGACGGAGTGGAATTGCTTGGGTATACACGTAAAGAGAGTGATAGTATTATAGCCTATAGGTCAGACTGAGAGTAGAATTCGTGTTATTTTTGAGACATTTATTCAGTTGGAGCCGCACGTTGAATTAAAGGATCAGAGTTCATTGCTATTCGTAACGACAGTCGGACATTCCCAAAAGTCCAGAGTGCTGAGTTCACTATAAAAAACCTACGTTCGATTGTTCTTCGTTACATTTGGAGGTCCCACCGAGATTCGGTTCTTCATAGCCGAGTCTGGTGAACTTTGATCGTTGCAATTCAATCGTGCCAATTCCAGGGTTGCGGACAAATACGGCTGAATATAATTTGAGAAGTAGGAGTGGGGCAAGATTAGAATCTAGTGACGACGAACCAAATAATAGTTCGTACTTAGAATCGGATAGTTTTGTCTACTCTGTGCCAAGTCAGGAGAAGGTGAAAATTGTAGATTCGCTGTCCAAGAATATTGGTCAATTAGACCATGTCGTGAAAGACCTAGCGACAATACTACTGGTTTACAGAATTTATCTGATGAATTTGGTGAATTATCACATCGCGCTAGCTTAGCAAACCAACTTGACCTTACAATAAAACCGTATAAAGGAGATTTGACTGGCCAAGATTTTAACACTTGGATTGAAAATTTTAACACAGTCTGTGAAGCCAAATTGATCGGTGAAGCATTAAGATTAAGAGTATTACCAGCGTACTTAAAAGATCGGGCTAAAGATGTCTATGATCGTCTTCCTGACGCCTTCAAAAGACATTATAATGACTTAGTGCGTTCGTTGAGAAATGGATTAGCTACTCCAGAATGGTCAATGTACCATATGCGTTAGAGCAACGTCAACATGTCGGTGAAAATGTTACAGCATACCTTAAAGTAATTAAGCGCGCGTGTAAAAATATATATTCGGCTGAGAATGATGCGAATTTGGAGCGAAAAATAATTAGTCGATTCTTCAGTGGGCTCCGTTCGCCAGAATTAAAGTCACAAGTATTTCGTGATATGCCCAAATCTTTAATGCGGGATTCACGTTATAATGTCCCCACCAGTTGGAACTTTTGTTCCCCTGTAGTGTAGACTATAGCGTAAAGACAGTGACAGCGACACCCATACCATATACAAAATATAAGGGTGTCAGGAGCACCCTTAGCTACTGCATTTTGGCAGTAGAGTGCCGCGGGAATCCTATTGTTCTGCAGTGGCAGTGTGGCAGACACCGTATAGTATTAGTATGGTGACTTCCATATTGTAAACTACTGAATAAAAATTTTTATCGTTGAAAACATTTTATTCTGACTCTAAAATGTAGAATGCAAGATAAATTCAGAAGTGGCACTTGAATCTATCCAGTGCAGTCCTAGACAGGTGCCCTGTAGGCTATATGGGAATTGACCCGACAGTATGGCCGATACCATCAAAAAACGTAAAACTAATATGATGTGCTTGACACCCTCTAAAATAACGCTAACAGCTAGCTAGCTACCCCAGGAACTTTTATTCAAAAAGTAGAGGGTGTATAAGACACCCTGTTGTGAAGGGTGTGCCTGCCACAGGATGGGGTACATAAGTTCCAACTGGTGGGGACATTATAACGTGAATCCCGCAT